>APFE031680545.1:57825-85341 GCA_000404065.3 Pinus taeda | reverse complement strand
CTTAGGAGAATAAAGTACAAATTGGGTGGCTATGTTCATGTGAAACTGCCTCACATTGAAAAGTATGCCAATGCCCTAAGCTGGAAAGAAGGCACCTTAGAGGAGTCAATTAGTAAAGAAGAAATGTTAAGAAGAGAAACAAGCAATCTTGAGAAAGAGGTTGACTTGGAACATTGTGGGCAGGTCTCTTCCTCCTGTCATAGGAAAATTGGAGCAACGGCCTCATCTTCCACAGCCCAGAAGCAGGTAGCCGAAATCACCCAACAGGAAACGAATAAAGGTAAGGGCAAGCAGGTGGAGCAGGAACAGCCACCTCCTACAACAGAGCAACAAACAGAAAAAGAACAAGAACAGCAAGAAGAAACTCAAGAAGAGGGGCAGCCTATGCAGCAAGAACAAATGACTGAAGCCCCAGCACCTACTGAGCAACAGGCTCAAGAGAACATGCCTTCTAGGCAAAAGAAGATGGTGGAGACCTCAGTGCTCCAAACTCCACAAAAGGTGGAAAAAGGAAAGAAGAGGGATAGAGAGCAAGAGACTCCCCTTACCACATCCACAAACCAAGGGAAGAAAAAGCAGAGATTAAATCCCCTCTCTGAGGAAGAAATTCCTATCGGGAAATCGGTGATAATGGGCCCACCTAGCATGGAGGTATCTGCTAGTTCCTTTCAGCAGGAACAAGAGAGAAATCTTGGAGGAGAGGTCAGCTCCTCAAGTCATCAAAGGAAAGTAGAGGTAAGCATCAAGCAACAGGTTACTGATATCAAGAGAAGAAATGAGCCACTCAGGCTCCAAATCTACAATCAGTTGCTAAAGATGGCCCCTACAAATCAACAGAGGCTCATGGCAGCCTATGACATTTCAGAAGGAAAAATGACCATGAGTCATTTCATGCCCACCACGGTGCAACCACAGTCAGCTGCAAACTACATAAGAACCAACCTGGAGGTTCTGGCAAAAGACATTCACCCCATGGACCAAATAGAACTTCATAAGCAAACGGGTGAAATGGTCTATGCAACATTGGTAGACAAACGAATGTTGGCAAAAAGGATGAAAAACAGCCTAAATAATACAGCTGCCCAACTGGAGTTGGAGAAAGCATCCTCCCTGGCCAAAGACAACAGGATCAAGTCTTTGGAAGATATAATTATAGAGCTGGGGCATGACCCCAAGGATCCCAAAGCCATACAATCATTGCTGAAGATAACGGATGCAGACCTGGTAGCCCTAAGAAAGAAAGTGAAGCTCCCAGCAATAATTCACCCCCAAACAGATGAGGTTGCTCAGTAGAAGCGAGAGCAAGAGATAGCCACATTACTGGTAGCACTGCACAAGCAACTAGTGCAGACAGAAGGGAGGCTGGAAGACACAGAGGCTGCACTATAGGCAGCCCTACAGCAGAAAGAGGGAGGCCAGACTTCTCAGCCCCCTCTAGAGGTTATTAACCTTGAGGAGCCTCCAAAGATCACTCCTCCTCACATAGAAGCAGCATCAGCAACACCATCAACATCAACAGCAGCACTGTCTACAGAGCAGGGTCCGAGCTTAGACATGCAAAAATTGTTGAATGAGGTCCAGGCCCTAGAAGCCGAGATGACAGAACTGAATGGAGCCAAGCATGAGTTGGCCAAGCTGAATGAGAAATATGATAAATCAAAGCAGAATGTGGCTGAGAAAGGGAGAGAAATAAAAACTCTCAAGAAAAGGATAAAAGAGCTGGAGAAGGAGCTCACCCTTGACAAAGTGGTGGCTAAGATCAGAAGAGTTTTATGGACCCACATTGTCCAATCAATAATGGACCAATGGCAATACATTGAAACCATTCATGAGCAAATGGAACTCATAGGAAAAGCACAAAGGAAAGTGCAGAGATCAAGGGCATCTCTAGGCAGTATGCCTGAGGTAGCCAGCAGAATGATCAATGTGCTCAATAACTGGACAGGCCCTTAGCTGGCGGCAATTGGGATCTCCAGCAGGATGGAGACTATCTAGCTAATTAAGAGGGTCCTCACACTGAAAAGCCTGGTACAGACATTGGACAGAAGGAGCCAATATATGCTACCAGAGGTAAATAGGTTCATGGACAAATTTGCTGCATTATAGGGTAGAGGTCTCCCTAGCTTACTCAACAGTGCAGGAAAACTTCTATCACATGAAGTTTATGCAAAGAGGGTGAACACATTTGCCACTAATCAGATCACCCAAGGATCAAGCAGCTCACAGGAAACAGCGCCAGCATCTAGGAAAAGTCTCTATGACAGAATAGAGAATCTTTTTTTTATTATGAATGAGATTACCCATCTGTTTGAAACGCCTCCGAATTTCTACAAATAAACAGAGGCAGATGAGACCATGGATGCAATTTTGAGGCATCAATTGCCTACGCAGGATTGGTGGTCCTCCATGATACAATTATTGTTATAAACAAGAGGCTTCATCTAAATTTTGTCTTCAAAATATATAAGTCATCACATTCAGAAAGTGTGATACACATACTATGACCGAAAGGTGGAATGAGCCACCTCAACATGAAGATCCAGCCACCAAAAGTAGCAATGACAGCTACAGGTAGCAGGGTCGAGAAAAGCTTCAGCATGACAGAGCATAAAGACACATCATTCACATCATTCAGCATTAAAGCAGAAACGCTCAACCGACTCACTCTCTTCCAAAGGTCAAGAAGAGGCCTAACAGCATTAAAGACCATTTATCTTACACTCAGACTAGCAATAACTTTCTTATCTGATATTTTGTAAAGTTGGTGAGCATATTTAATGTATCAAATGACTCAGCATTCAGATATTTTGTAAAACCTATTGTATATGTTCCCCCTCACACAAACTTTCAAGGGGTTGTTGTTGGTTTTGTTGTTCTCTTATGAAAAAATGAGAACTCGGCTGTAACTTTCAGAAGGATGTTATAAATAAAGCTTGGAGTTTATAGGAACTGAGTCTTACTGGTGCATGCTGTGATTGGAACCATTGAATGCTACAGGATTCTAGTGCTATGGCTTGATATAATAAGTGTTTCTCTATCTCTGTTAATGTTTCTGTTATTTCTTTTAACTCATGACTCTCACATGTTGTTCTAAATCTAAGAAAGAAAGAAAAAGAATAGCTCAGGATTTGTCCATGGAGACACCCTGATCTCAATCTATCTTCACTATAAATGTTTTTACATAAACTTCAGCTGTTTAAATTGGAATTCTTAACTGCTCCAATAAGCTCTGAATATCTCACAGTCACTATTTGCTAATTCATTTATGCTACTAAGTAGAGATTATTGTTCAAATTGATATCACACTGTCTGTAACTCCATATCCCATTGTTTCACTCACTAAATTGGAAAATTATATTAACAATAGCCATCTAGCCTTGCAGCAAAAACTTTCTCCATCACAGGCACCAGAACTATCTCACTTTTCTGACTCCATATGCCCAATGGATTAGCATCTTCTGCACTCTTCATGCCCTTCTTACAACAAAAGTTCACCAACCAAAGTCCTAAACAGGAAACTGAAACTTTCAACTAGCCTAAAATACTCACACAGCATAGCTGAAACTTCAACAGAGAGCCCTCTCTGATTATAGATAGGCTAGGATCTATAATCCAAAGGTTGGTTAGTGGTTACCCCGGCCGTATTCCCTTGGGAGTCATAGGGAACAACCTGGGTGTTAACAGTATCGATTGAAGCACTACTTTGAGTAGCATTGTTCTGTCAGCGATGTTTAGAGATCTAAAGGTCCACCAATAGAGATTTCCTTGAAGATTTTGGAGAATTTTTTGCCAACAATCATTTCTTATAGGGTTATCAGAGAGAGGCATACCTAGGTATTTGGATGGCAGGATACTAGTATTGAACCCGAAGATTGTGGCTAGGTAGTTCTTAACATTTCCTTGGGTATTCAAAAAGAAAATGCAGGATTTTTCATTATTTATCTTGGTCCCCGAGGGTTCCATAAAGGTGTTAAGGATGTCTCTAATGCTCTAGGCTTCCTTCAAGGTGGTTTGACAGAAAAGCATAATGTCATCCACGAATTTCTGATGAGTGATTGACATGTCATTAACCCATATCCTTAACCTTTGGAGCTCGAAATTGATACCTTCTATTTTATGTACCTGCCTAGCCCATCCACTTCTAAGATGAACAAGAAGGGCGAGATAGGATCCCCCTGTCTCAACCCCCGGGTTGGGTTGAAGGTAGAGGTGGGGGTTCCATTAAGCAAGATTGAGAATACTGGGGAGGATATCATGGCAAGGATCCAGTTGATCCATCTTTGGGAAAAGCCGTACGCTTTGAGGATACTCGATAAGTCTCCCCAACTGAGTCTGTCATATGCCTTGGATAGGTCAAGCTTTATCATCATGGTCGAGATCTTCTGGGACTTAAGAGAGTGGACTACCTCTTGGGATGTAATGAAGCCATTGAGAATTTGTCAGCCCTCTACAAATCCGGTTTGTTTAGGAGAAATGAGGTTGGGAAGAAGGGGCTTCAGGCGCTTGACAACAAGAGTGGATATAATTTTGTATATGGCATTACAAAGGGAAATGGACCTACATCCTTGGGGTAGATCAGACTTAGCAATTTTAGGAATCAAAGAAATAAAATTAGAGTTGAGACTTGGGCATACCTTTTGGTTACATCTCGATTCTTCCACAACCTCGAGGATGTCTTTCCCCATGAATGGCCTGGTGGCTTGATAGAACTTTGCAGTGAATCCGTCCGGACCAGGGCCTTTGATATTCTGCATTCCTTTGACTATCTCTTCTACTTCTTCTTTGGAGGCAGCTTGCATCAAGGCCATATTCTAGTCATTAGTTATTAGTTTGGGGATGTGCTGCATGATTCTTTGGGTGGCTTTCGTTCTACTATCAGGACTTTCCGTGAGTAGATATTTGAAATGATTGACCAGAAGGGCTTCCATTTCTTCATGTTGAACTTTGCGTTGTCCTTCCTCATCTTTTAGTGAGTAAATTCGGTTATGTTGTTGGTGGTGCACCATGGCTTTATGGAAAAATCTCGTGTTTCGTTCTCCTTTCCTCAGCCACTGGACCCTAGATTTATGTTTCCAGAGTATCTCCTCCTGTTGTCTTCTTTCCTCTATCTTGTTTATCAGTAATCCTTCCTCTCGTAGCAGATCCTATGACCTCCCCTCATGTATAAGTTAGTATTGGACCTCCACCAAATGCTTGGTGAGTTCGGTCTAAACCTTGATAATCTGCTCGAACTCCTCCTTATTCCACTTCCCGAGCTTCTTATTTAATTCTTTTATCTTCAATTGGAAGGTGTGCATCCTGTTCCTACCCTGTTGTTCACTTTGTGTCCACCATTCTTCAATTTTTTAGGAGACCAAGGTCTCTGAGCCAGAAAGCTTCAAACCTGATGGGCTAGTTCTTGGGTCTTGCTTTTAGATCCACTTCCAAGGGAATTGGCCAATGGTCTGACCACATGGATGGAAGTATCGATGCTTCTGTGAAGATATCTCTACTTATCAGTTGTTGTGGGAGTAGGAATCTATCCAGGTGGCATGTTATTTGATGAACCCCTACTCGTCTATTATTCCAGGTATGAATCCCATTGATTGTGGGTATATCAACTAGGTGTAAATTTGTGATGGCTTCACTGAAGGCTTCCATATATGCATCTGTTCTTCTCATTCCTCCCTTCTTTTCCCCTAGGGTTGTGATCATGTTAAAGTCTCCACCCCCCCCAACCCCACTACCCATAGGTCTTCTGAGTATAAATTTCTCAGGTTTTCCAACTTTTGTGGGAAGGCTCCTCTTTCTCCTGGAATATGAGGTCCATAAACCCCTGGAAATAGAATCCATTCACTAGATCCGATATTCCAAAATTTTCCTGTAAGAATCCTTGGTAGGCTTACCCAGTCTTCAAAATAGACTTCCGTCGGATTCCAAAGAATCGCCAGTCCCCCTACACTACCATTAACATCCCGAGCCATGACTTGGTATTCCATTTTGAATTGTTCCAGTATTTCTTTAAGCTTTCTTTCGTTTATTTTGCTTTCCTGTATTATCATAATGCTTGGCTTATCTTTTTCCAAACTCTCCTTAAGGTACCTCAATTTGCCTCTCCTGTTGAGGCCTCTCATGTTATAGGTTGTAATAATCATTTTAAGAATTTTAGTGATTGGTGGAAGAGCTCTTACAATGGCAGTACTCTTCCCGAATTCACCAACAGTTCCTCGACCATTTGTATGGATTCAATCATTGTTCTCCTACCTCTTTTTTTACCTCCTTTTCCTTGTGTTCCTACTTCTTGCCCTTGGTTGGCTTGAGTCCCTAGATGTTTAGGTTGGATTATTATCGTTGAGCCCTTCTTGTCTCTATATTGTTGAAAAGTCTCCTTATAGAGTTGCTTCTGATCTTCCGGGATGAATCTTTCATCCAAATGTCTCCATTCCTGTAGAAGCCACTTCATGACTTATTCTTCTGCACTTAGGTCTTCTTTTTGGTTATCGATCTCCATTAGTGTTTGTTCCACCATTTTCATGTTATCCTTTGGTCCTTGCTCTGTCTTAGTCACCATTTCCTTCATTTTATTTCCTTCTATTTCTTTTTCTTTTTGGCCTACCATTTATGGTGCAGTGTCTCCCATATCCACGCCCATGTCTTCTTCTTGTAATATCGAAAAGCAATTCTGAGGCCTTTGTTCTTTCTTTGCTTTATTTGCTTTTTTATTCCTTGGCTGTCTCAGGGTTCTTTTCCTCCATTCCACCTCCTTAAACCCTTCTCTATCCTCTTTCACCATCAATTCCCCTGCCTTCCTATCTACTGGGGGGTTTTCTTTCTAGTTGAGGGGACATTCACGGAACAAGTGGCCATATTCATGGAATCTGCAGCACCAGAATGGTATGTGATCATAGTCAAGCAGTTGTGGCCATACCTCATCATGGTATTCCAGCTCTATGTAATCTCAGAGCGGCTCCGTTATATTCATATAGACATATATTCTAGCATAGGAAGTGTATCTTCCTTTCCTTGTCGAATCTACCATTTTAACAAAGGTGCTGACAAAATTCCCAATGCCTTCTAGTATCTATGGATCCAAAAAGTCCATTGGTAAACGAAATAGTCGAACCCATATTGGGGCAGCCAGTAGTTTCTCCTGATCAGGGTTGTAGCACTCTTCCCAGTGCCTGATGAAGAGTCTGGTGTTGTTGAAGAAATACGACCCGTATTCAAAAATCCTTTCTTTGTCTTCCAGATTTGAGAAGATCACTACGAATAAACCCTTTGCCCCAAGCTTGAGATTAGTGTGGCCTTTTGGCTACCATCTTTGTTGGATCCATTTAATCAACTCTTTCTTTGTCGGAAATTCCCCTATGAACTTGCAAATGAGGGCATGATCCTTCATGTATTTTTGGTACTCTTCCAGCTTATTGTTCGGGATAACAAAGAATGGTTTTTTTGCAGCTCTTGGCAGACATTTTCCTCCCAAGCCGACTTGCCATTTGGCTCCCAAAACCAGCATTCCTTTACCTTTTCCCCCATTCCCACCAGCGACACTATGCTGGCTTGATTCCCCTGCGGCAACATTCCTATAGGAGGGGATCTCTCCCCCCCTGCAATACCATTCATCGCAATCTCAATCATGGGTTGCAGTCCGATTGCAGGCCTTTGTTTGGTATTATTGTAGCAGGTTTGTCAGGACAGGGTTGCGGAACCCTGAAACCCTAACCTACCATGCTCCTTGCTATCTCCACCATCGTTCCAACCATAGATGATGATATTTAGAAACATTTTTATTTTTAAGTATAGATTTATTAATTTTTATATATTTGTTATAAAATATCATTGTTAAGAATATGAATCAAAATTTACAATATAAAAAACTGAACTGAACCAACCTAGATCCATTTTAATTCTGGATCTACCAAGTGTCTATAGGGAAAAGAGGTTTTCACTTCAAGAGATTTGATCTCTCAAGACTTGGTAAATCCGTAGTTAAGAATATCATTGGAAAAAACATGGTTTGTCAAAACATAGAGCCCAAAAATTGCTAATTGTAAATGGATTATTTTACCTCAATTTTATTTTATTTCATTTTAATTTTTTAATTTTATTTTATTTTAATTCTCTTCCATAATGTGTTAGAGAACCTTCTCTCATGCAATAATTCATTAGAATTATTACTTTTTACTTTTATTATTTTTCATTTTAAGGACATTACAAAATTTCTAATGCTTCTCCACACAAATATATATGTGTAGTCTAACTTATAGAATAATAGTCTTTTTCATTAATGTAATTTCAAGCAATATTGTGAGATTTTGGTATTTAAAATACATTTTTGAATGCATAAATAGATTCAACACCTAAAAAAAAAACACCGGGGTAGATTAAACAACTTAAATTCAAGTTTTTAAAAATCTAGCCTAATTTTAATGAAACTCAACCAAAAACACCTAAGTAGATTAAACAACTTAAACTCAAGTTTTTAAAAATCTTTACCTAATTTTAATTAAAATCAACCAAAACAATATTTTGAAAAAAACCATTTTATATATTAATTACACTACACCTTAAATTATTAATTATACCGAAAGTGTTTCTATCAGGGATTTGTTTGAATAAATTCAACTAATAGTAAAAACTTAATTTCGTCGTCCTCTCTTCAACAATTTCTAAATTCATGAGAAAAACACAACCATTAAAAAATTTGGTGAAAACACAAAAACAAAATAAAATGTTAGAGACCCGGATGTTTCCGATTGCACCTCATTCGAATTTCGTAGTCAGCTCAGGTCGACCATGCATATTCACCATATATCAAAGGTTTTGGGAGAACTTTCAATTTTCGTGGGAGTTTCCTTATGTTTTAACACTATAGTGAGGAAGGGGACCCACGTGGGCCTCCCCTCACCCACTTCACATGATTTCCTCTACATTCACATTCCTATATGAAATTCCTTTAATATATCTATTTTTATTATTATTTTAAATCGTTTGTTTTATAAATAGTTTTAATATCTATTAAATTGGTTTTTATTTATTAATTTCAAATGTTTATTATATTAAAAATAAAACATAAATACAATCTAATATGTTTAGTTATATTGAAGGTGTTTGTAGGATAGTTTAGTTATATAAAAACTAAGGAAACTTTACTTTGGTACTTTTCTATAGTGGACATTTTAATAAAGTTTCACTATGCGAATTTGATTTTTGAATATCCAACAAAAGTTTAATATTTTAATATTTTAAAATATAAGTTTAATATTTTTTAATGTTTAAAATATAAGTTATACAAAATTGAGATGAAGGCACTCTAACAAAATATTGTATTCCAATGAACCAATTAACATTAAGAAGTTATAGGTCTTTAAATGATAAATGGAACAAAATTATATATACATTAAGAAACTAAAGGAAAAATAAGAATCGCGACTCTTGATTTTTGATATCCAAACAAACCCAATTAAGAGTTTAATATTTTTTAATATTTAAAATATAAGTTACTCGAAATTGAGATGAAGACACTCTAACAAAATATTGTATTCTAACAAGCCAATTAACAATAAGAAGTTACAAGTCTTTAATTCGCCCCAAAATAATCTTTCCTGTTCCAAACCCACCAACAAGGCCTTCCATTTTCAATAATTAAAAACCTTCTTCCCCATAGGACAAATTTCAGACTAAGGTCAAATTCTAGCACCTAGCTTCAGTGTTTTGCATGATCCAATTCACAACTTAAAGTACACAGAGTGACCAAATGGAAGTTAACCTCAAATTCAAAGCTTCAGTTCAGTATTATGCAAATTTTGCAGTATACATTATGTCAAGATGCATACTAACCTCAAAATCAAGGTCTTAATTCAACTATTTTGCGAGAACATTTTACGACAAGTATCCATAGTGGCCACTACCAGATGCAACAAGCATCCTATAACTCATATGTTCTTCATACACAACTGAACTTAAAAGTACCCAAATGTAAATATACAGAAATCATCAAGAACTGTAAGTTCTTAAACAAGAGACCACCCAAAACAATCCTTTCTTCATACACATAAAAAAGATATATCAATGGAAAACTGATATTGACATCAGCAAATCTTCTAGGATAACAGAAAATCCATGAATTTAAAGGCAACTTCGAGTGAAAATATAGAAGGTTGGCATTACCACTTAATATATACACAATTTCTTGAGGGTTCTAATCCTTGTACACACATAATTGTCCAAAGTAGGTTAACATAACGATTTGACAGTCACCTCAAAATATAATATCATTTGACAACTAGAATTTTGGGCCTATCTACAATTGAGATTGTGGGAAACACCATCTTTTTATTTTATTTTGAACCGAGGAAGTCCCTTTTGGATTTCAATTCAAACTATGGCACCATGTCTTGAGAAGCATCCTTTATGAATATGATTTTGTGGCCATCATTGATTTGTCTACAACCCACCATAATTTTCCCGCTCTTTGCTCATGCCCTTTCAAATAACACTTCCATCTCCCCTACCTTAATTTGTAGGGACAATTTTAGTTATTAGAGCAATACAAACTAAACAATACAAGATTCATAAATTTTGGATTCTTTGAGTTGTTATTTGGTTTTGTACCCAATACATCTATAGAACTCTTAGAGAGTTCGTTTGAGATTGGTATTTGGTTTTGTACCTAGTACATCTATAGAACTCCTAGAGAGTCCCTCTTCTCAGAGAAGTAATGATCTCATCTTGAGTCCCCCCACCTAATTTTTTTCAGACTTATGTTATTTTGCCTACTCTAATCTATATTTTACCTTTTACTTATCATCTAACATAATGATGTTATATAGTAATTTTAAGATGATTACTCACTCACAATCTGTTTGATTGATAAAGTAATGATTCTAAAACATACACGAACCGCTGGGAGCACCACAACATCGTTGGGGCATTAGAGACGGGATTCGCATCACAGATTTAGGGGTTAATTGGGATTTTTCTGGATGCTAATCAATGACGTAGTATTAAACTAATTGGACAATTTATCTTGGAAATTATGGGGTATAGAGAGTTTTAAATGCAATATGCCACTGGGATTTGTGACCATATGCATCTTGATTCACGCTTGCGCTTATAGAAAGAGGGTTTTGTTCTCTCTACTTCCATTTTCCTTTGCGGTTCTCGACACCCAATTTGCTTCATTGTGTGGGGTGTTTTCAAGCATATCAACAACAAGAATGGGTGATATTTCACAAATTAGGAATGAAGCTGCTGTTGCTCCCAAGTTGCCAATACCAGGGAAGATGAATGTGTTAGTAACGAGTGTGCTTGCTTATGTGAACAATGTTTCGCACCTTGGAAATCTGATAGGAAATGCATCTTGCTCTGGCCTTGTCTCAACTCAGTTGTAGATACACGAGAACCCATGCCGCATGCCTATGGAGTCATTGTCGTCTTCCTTATCTATTTTAGTCCTCGAGGTTCCTAGTATGGTGAGAGTCTACGAAGATGAAACAATTAATCGCTTGGTCGACCTGGTACAGTTCCCCCTTCCTCACCAATGATTGGTGTAATTATGGCTTCTTTTGCCACAATTCTGTGTCTCGAAGGCCATGGCATGGAAATTTCTTCCCGTTAACATTGCAATTTCTTTTTACTGCGAAACAAGTCCACCCATAAAAATTCTAATCCATTTTTTTTGTTTCTCTCAACTCCTAAGTAGTTTCAGACTTTCAGCCTCCAGTCCTACACAATATATTGCAGGATTTTACTGTGCCATAAACCTTCAATCCCATCAATTGAATTTTTGTTTGAATTAGCAGATCCAATTAGTAGAATAATAAGGCCAAGGTCAGGATTGACTCAGAATTATCATTTCCTATTTCATTTTCACAGAATTACTCAGCGCAAACAAATATCAGCCATGGTGTATTAGAAATTACAACTGTAACAACGAACTTCACACTCTTATACCTTGGGGCATATTTTATTGATGTCAAATACATGTGAATGGTATTGTGCATTTAGTAATAAGTCAATACTTATGCATGTGTTAGCTGGGTAATGAAAATGGAGTACCTGTCTGTCTTTTAGTAGATCTGAGCCTTAAACATGGGTTGACCATTAAATTCTTTATTTCCTATTCATACAGGAATAGTATATTGAAATTCAATTAACCTGTCAGTGATCTTTGAAAAAAGTATATTAATTTTCTTGAAGTTACACAAGATTGGCAGCTGCTCTTTTAAAAGTTTCAAAAACCTTTTAATAATAATAAAAAAGCAACAACAAATTTGCATACTATTTCCCTATCTCCATTGAACTAAACAAAACAAATTTTCCAACTATTTCTATCTAACACCAAATGTCTTGCTAACAAATTTCTTACTAGATTTTAAACTTGCAGAGATGTCAAACATCTCCATTTTAAAATGGAACCAACAATCCATTGATTGCAGAACATATTAGTGGCATTTGGAAGAATAGAAAATTGGTGAATGGAGGGTGGGCAAATATTTTGACATAAAATTGGGAAAGCCAGATTAGAGCGGCCAAATCCATTATGCGACCTGGGTAACCAGTCATTAACCTTCCATAGATATATCTTTATATAATATTTACTTTATTAGAAATAATAAGAGTTTTTAATATTTAGTGATTTAATTTTTCAAAATATTCGAGTTCAAAATTTGTTATTCCTTAGACAACTGCTAGCTAATTAATTAATTATATATATATAAAATAAATTCTTAAATTAAATGGTTACATCGATGCATGTATCCTTTCTATTTATAAATGATAGCAATTTGGAACACTTTATATTTAAAGATTTCCCGTTCAGTTCATTCCGCCCACGCCTTTGACCGCTTAAAGCAATCGGAGTTGCCTCGTCTATGGGCCAATATTTAAGAAAATAGATTGTTTTTGGACATTATTTATTGGCCACTCTTATTCTTCAAATATAATGAGGTATCCCCATATATTTTTCTCGGTTTCATGTTTAGATTGATGACACTCCTGCACTTGTGTTTAAGATTCAATTTAATTTAACTCAATTATATAATTAAAAAATAAATAAATATGGGATATAATAAAATAAAAATAATGAGACCATGTATTTGTTGTTGAATTTAATTTAATTATATTATAAATTTAAAAATAATATTTTCTAATCTATTGTTATTTGTATAATTTTAATATTTTATTTTTTATTTTTTATTTTTGTTTAAAATTTGGTTGGAATGGTGTGAAATTAAATAAATTTAAGTCAGGTAATTTATATAAATTAATTTATTTTATTTTTTAGAGTTTTTAAAGGTATTGAATTTATTTAAAACTAAAATGTCAAATAATTAGACTACATCATTTTAATATATCAAATTTTAAAAATTAATAAAATGTTAAGATAAAGAGTTTTTTAAACAATTGGTTGAGAATTTCATTATACATATTTATAAATCTAAGTAAAAATAATCTTTTAATAAGAAAAATATGGTTTGATTTTAGACTTTTGTGATTTATATTGATTTGATAAAGTTTCTCATTATAAATTGTTGGTTTACATTTCAAAACATTTAATGCGATTCATCATAAAACAAAAATGAAAATATCAGTCAACTAAAATATTTAAATCACTATTAAAAATAATTAAATAAATTATATATATTATCATCTTATTTTTTTTATTTTATTATATTTTTAATCAAAATAATATTGAATTCAAACCGTTATCCACGTAACAGTCTGTTTTACATATTAAAATCGTATTATTCTTCTGCCAATAAAACAGAAGTGTTTCATGAGGTTACTCTCTTCCAGATTCGAGATAGAAGTTGTCACATTATAGTGTTGTTGAAGTCAAAAGTTATGTCTACAAAAATCAACCCCTTCCCACGAGGAGTGGTCGGAACCTGTCCGTCAATTAAACACTGGTCATTAGATCTTACCATTTCATCACGTCACTGTATTTCACCAGAATAGCCCTTGTGAACAATCAATTTGTCTTTGCAACACATTATATAAATTTTGATTCATTGATCAATTTGTTTATATAAATTTTTAAAAAACTAGAAATATTAAGGTGACATAAAATGATAAGTAAAATTTTAACTCGTTTGCAGCTTAAATTTATTTATTTTTATCAATTTGTTATATTTATTTTAAATTTAATTATATGAGTCTTTAAATTTAATTATTATATTAATCTTTAAATCGTGTAATAGTTTGTTTTGTTTTAATAATTCCCCATATATATATATATATATATATATATATATATTTTATTTTTGTTTATAAATATAAATTAATTAATTTTATTTTGATACTGCTTTTTTTTCAAGAAAAATTGTAATTTTATTCAAAATGAAGTGAAGAAAATTACATATACTAGATGCTCAAAGTATATGTATAATGTCTGATTTTTTTGACCAAAATAAGAATTCATGAGAGTTTTACCTTATTCTACTATTTCCTACTTTTCCTTTTTCCCATTTTTCACCAACCACTAGTGGTGGGTGTGGATGATACAATGATCTTTTGAGACTCATTTAAATTTGATGAGATTTCTTTATCAGAGTCCGAGCCTTTTGCTGCATGAGTGTGATTGGTACCAATTGCTTATTTTTCGGAGGTAGTCATAACAATCTATTGTTGTTGTTCAAAAAGTATTGAAACTAATGTTGTGTTGTGTTCTGACATCATGTGGATTTCACTGGAGGAACAATACCATATCATGTGCATTCATATTGGGAGATATATATTGAGGAAAAAATGACATAATATATTGAACATATGATAGGGGGTAAAGGGGTTTTATATTAGCAAATATAAAAAATGGAGTTCAAAGTTAATGAACAAATGTAATGGGGTATGAAAAATGTTATTGAAAAAAATGGATACATACAATATCTAGTGAAGTAAGGAGTGTTTTAAATTGAGAAGGTGTATTGGGTTCATATTGGTAGGGGGTTAAATAATGTGATATTTAGAGGTTTTTTTCAACGTATATTCAAATTAAGATTATTGTTTAGTATGCTACGAATGCAAGAGCTATGTCAGGGGTTCATTGAGTGAAGCCCCCGTGTCTAGCATGTCCTTCTTCGTGATGTCCTGATAATTCCGAGGATTGTTATTTGTGGTAAAATCTGTAATTTATTGTTTTTCTGTTTCAGCTTCCTGTGATTAAGAAAACTGCCATCCTTTTGGTTTTTGTGGTTGTTTCTTTGTTCTTTTGTTTTCTTTTTTAGGACAAGTACTTTGAACATGACTAATTCAGAGACATATACAACATCGAAAGGTTGTATTCTCATATTCAAGGAGCTGGGACCACTGTTGGTTGTTGTGATATAACATGATGCGATCTAGTAATCAATTACTAAGGTCTACCTCGACAGAAGTTTCTAGGAAAAGTGAAGATATTCTTTATGAAGTGATCTGCATTTACTTTTAAGAATCTCCCAAGGGAATTCCCAATGCCTGCTAATACTTTATGATGCCAAAAATGCAAGGGTAGATTATGTAACCTTACCCACACTGGCATTTTGGAAACCACCATAGTATTTGCATAAAATCCTGGAAACCATGGTGTCATAAATAGACCTTCATTTCCCCAAAACCATGGTCCCTCGTGTAATGCATATTCCTTATCTTTTGTTGTGTCGAACTTGACAATAAAGAATCCTTTGGAGCATATATGCATTTCACAATTTTATGTCCATGTGGAATATATCCATTGATGTACGGCCTCAGATTTGGGCCAATACCCATTGAATCTATATATCATAGCTTTTGAAATAAATTCATCGTGAATCTCATTTACCTCAAACAGAGTGATTGTCAACGCAGGTACTTGGGTCATCTGCGCCACAATGCAAGGTCCAAGAATAGTGGGAGGTTGTTCTAGTTGTTTTTGTGGCTCCATCTTCCCTTTGAATACATCTTTAAAAGTAGATGGATCTTTAAAAGTAGATGGGCCTTTTCAACTTGTCCTTGGACATCATCCTAAAAGTCTTGGACATCCTCCTAAAAGTCTTGTATTAAGGAAGATGACTTAGTCGCGACCAATGTTGTAATCGTATAGCTTGGATTCCTCCTGCAAAATTTTCGAGTCTGAAATCTAGCTGGTATACCCATCTTTTCTTGAATTGTTTGTTTGAGCATTTTTATAAACCAATGTTGTAATCCTATAGCTTGGATTCCTCCTGCAAAATTTTCGAGTCTGAAATCTAGCTGGTATACCCATCTTTTCTTGAATTGTTTGTTTGAGCATTTTTATGAATTCCCAATTCTCGAACTTCGAACAAATGGATTTTCCTTCAGTGGATATTATAAAGATATGAATCGATGTTCCTTTAGGTGGTTCTCGTGTTGGATGTTCAAGTTCCAGTTGTGAAGTATTCTGCGCTGGACAACATTCTCGGCCTGTATTTTTTGCATGATGATGGTCAAGGACATTATCGTCTGTGTCTCTCTGCGCCCACTGTTGTATGTTGAAAGTATCCCCAAGGAAACTATCCCAGAACTGTTGCAAAGGAAGATGAACAGATCATATTAACAATCCTCTGCATAAATTTGGTAACAAAGTGGAGGCTGCCAGATTAGTGTCTATATTTGGGGGAAATAATTCAGATCCGGTGAGAGAGATTGTCGAGGAGCCTATCACTCGCTTCCGATAGCCGATCATATACTGTAACCCTAGAACGACCATAAAAGAAGCCTCCTGCTAGTAGCCTGACGCCATTAAAGAGAAGGAGATCATAAATCTGGTGTATATATTGTATCTAGGGGCCCTATTTTACAAGCCTCACACAAGGATCTGATAAGTTTAATGGGAAAATCCCATTTGTGGGTTTCGATCTTGTAACTTGTGTATACGATGTGGATATGGTGAAATTTACTTCGTCGAAGATTATTTTCTCATTCGTATCGAGAGCTCCTAGGATAGATGCTGAGATCCGTTGGTTGAGCAGGAGAAACGAAGACTGTTGTGGATCCTTCACCTTCGGTTGTCTGGATTTATATTGGGGGTATGTGTCATTGAAACCCACAGATTGGCAAACCCCCTTATTATTCATCTAGGATATCACCGCATCTAGTGATTTCCGTGGATGTTGTGCATCGGTCTGAGTTTTGGGGGCCTCAATGATTCCTTCTGTGATAATGGCGGTGCAGGACTCTGCCTCTGAATATGTCGCTAAGTTATTGGGCCTTCTACTAACCTTATATAAATATGTGATGCTCGGCTCCATTGGATCCTTAAAACGACAACGAGTTCCAAGTCTTCCTTCAAGTAGATATGATTCGAGCATGTGGATCCAACAATTTGTTTTTTTGTCAGAATCCTCTCCATCCTTTTTTGTCAGAATCCTCTCCATCCATATATAAATCAGATCCAGGGATATATCTAACCTTTGTATGCATACGCAGGGAAGAAAAATGAATGTTGGGCAAAGAATAATGTAGATCTTTGTCTCAACATCTTGGCTCTGTTTATCGAAATGAGTCAGTGCCCATATCCACTTCAGTTGGAGGTAGGGAGCTGTATCAGCACAACCCTAACCTCCAAAGCAATCCCATATTTTCCATCAATCGAGTAATTGATACAATGAGTACCAAATTCGCAGAAAATTGTAGCTCCGTAAACCCTCGCCTCTCTGCATACACCTAAACTCGCCATTTCGCTTCCATTTTGATATTAGTGTTGTTTATTAAATTAGTAGTAGTTTATTTTTTTAATAAAATTATTTTCTTAATATTTAGTTATTATTATTTTTTTTTTCTATAATTAGTTGGGTAATTTTTTTTTTCCCTTTAACCTCAAAATTACATTTTTCAATTTGCACATTGGAGTATGTATTCATTAAAGATCTATGGATCACCTAACTGTTAGAAATTGTAGGAAGAAAGAATCAAATTGACTTGTGACTTAGTCAGATTGAGTACTTCAATTTTCCACATCAATAGGATGACTTGGATTGCAGTTAGCTAGAGTGACATGGCATTGTCTACTACCCAATTCAATAAATTTGAGTTATAGGCTTGGAGTAGAGTTGTGTATGTAGTGATTGCTAAATTTTAGCAATCTAGTTCAGTTATTTTTAGTTGAACTCAATTAACTGAGCTCAAGTCATTGATTGAGTCAGTTGAAAGTCAGTTGAGTAGTAGAACTGTTGTTAACTCACTGATCTCTCAGTTAACTAGTCAATCAGCTAAAGTAGACCCAATCATGCATGGAATTCGAATTGCCTAGTTGAGTAGATGGAAAGGACATATTTGTATTTATAATTGTATATTGTTGAGTGTAGAATCCTTTTGCACCGAGAAGGTGATCAATTGCTCTTGGATTTACGCAAGGAAATAGGGAATTTCTCTATTATTTAGTAGCTTAATTCCTTCAGGATTGCGCAAGGAAATAGGAGGTTGGTTGAGGCTTGAATTGGCTAAGTGTTGGCCATAGTAGTTTAGTAAGCAAGAAAACATTTTTACAATGTAGGGTGTACTTTAGAGTTGAAACAAGACATTGTATTTGTTTCTCTTTTTCATCTGAATTAATGCAAAGCAATGGAGGGGTTTTTCCTAGTTGGGTTCCCCTGTAAAATCCTTATCTTGCTTGTGTTTTGATGGTTACATGTGTTTCTATTATGTGTTTTCCTTTCCGCAAAATAATAGAAGAGATTTTTGTTTCTTGATTTGATTTCTATTTCATTAGCAGTATCAAAGTTCTTGCAATTTCTACATGGTATCAGAGATTGAAAACACAATAGAAACCAGTCAATAGATCTTCTCCTTCAGAAATTTTGATTTGCAGATTTAGTGAAGCGGTTTTACTTTTGTAGAGGAAAATGTCTTTCAACAAATTGAGATTTGAGTATGCCCTTGAGGGAACCTTGAATTTCATATCTTGTAAGGACATAATGGAATTTGTACTTGATGATAATGGAGTGTTGGAATACACCAAAACTGACTTTCCAAAACCAACAATGTTAGATGCACAACAATTAGCCCAGTGGAAGAAGGGTACCACAAAATCCAAATGGATCATTGTGGAGGGTGTGAGAGACCACATAGTCTCGAATTTAAATGGAAAATAAACTCCATTTTCTATGTGGAAGACTATCACTAAGTTACTCAAAAATGGCAGTGATGCCAGGAAATTAGCATTGAGGGAAAAAGCTCAAAAACATCTGAATGCATAAAAATGAAACCATTCCACATTACCTTTCCAAATTCACTCAGGTTTGAGATGAACTTGGAGGAGTGGGAGAAAATTTACCATCTTCTAAGCTAGTGAGACTAGCTTTCCTATGTCTTCTGAAATCCTAGCACAACTACTAAGACTTCGTAAATGGAAGGGAAAAATTACCAAATTAGGAGAGACTTTGGTTCGATTTGGCGCAGGAAGAAATTTAAAGGAACACTAGAGATAGAGTAAATCCAAAGCCGAGGAGGAAGAGACATTTTCCTTGGTTTGGAAGGGCAAGAAAGTTAAGGACAAGAAGGCCCAAAGCAAGCTAGAGTTGAGTCAGAACAATGGCAAGAAGAAGGACTTAGGCAAGATAAAATGTTTTCACTGCCACGAGTATGGGCACTATGCAACAAAGTGTCCGCACAAGAAGTCTAACAAGAATCCTTCAGGAGGAGTAGGAGGTGAACCACTTGCCTTACAATTAGAATAAGACTTCACCCTAATTACATTCATGGCCAACATTGTAATGGGGAGTGTGTAGTATCTAGATTCTGGTGACTCGTATCATCTAACAGGAAACAAATAATTCTTTAGTAGCAAAGAGGAGAAGGATCTCAAATTGGACATAGAATTTGTATATTATGGGAGGTATAATACCAAAATAATTGGTACTGTCACATTTAAGAGGTAGTCACACTCCCATATTCACTTGAAAAATGTAATGTATGTTCATGGGCTAAACAAAATTGATTTTTGTAGTTGTATTGGAGGACAACGATTATAATGTAGTGTTCAATAAGGGAAAATATTTTTTGAAGCATGTTTCTACTGGAATAATAAAACAAATTGGAGATAGAGTGAAAAATCTCTACAAGCTAGAGGTAGATTTCGCCATGCATGTAGTTACACCTCCAAGAGTGAGGTGGGGCGATGTAGCACCTTAGTCCTAGAGTTTGAAAGATTTGGGCAAAGTCCGTAGGAGAGCAATATTAGTTGCAGTATACTCTTCTCATGGATAATTACCCTTGCTACAAGGGCCCACAATATTCAGTAGTAGGAGGATCCGTGTTAGTTGGAGAAGTTATGTATCGAGGAGCACAAAGTAGTGTTGACAGTAGAGCAAGAGGCTCAGTGGCAAAATCAACAACAATGAAATTTTCCCAGTAGACAATTCAAAGACTTGTAATAGTCAAATTCTCAGAAGATAGTTGCAGCTCAAAGACACATTTGATTTAGTATTTTGGATGCTTCGCAATAACAGTTGTTTCAGTAGTGACAACAATAGTGAGAGGGAGCTATGCTATAGTACTTTCCAACAGAGGAACGAGATGCAAATATCTTGAAAAATACATTGTCAAGAGCCAAATTCGAATTCGACAGGTGTAAGATAAGGGTTATGCAAAATTCCTTTCTTGCTAAGAGAGAGTGTTAGAAATTATAGCAAGAAAGGCTCAATCTGACTTGTGCCTTAGCCAAATTGAGTAATTTGATTTTCCACATCAACAAGATGACTTGGATTGTAGTTAGCTAGAGTGACATGGCCTTGTTTATTGGTTAAGTCAGTACATTCAAGTTATAGGCTTGTAGTAGAGTTGTGCATGTAGTGATTGCTAAAATTTAGAAATTTAGTTTAGTTATTTTCAGTTGAACTCAATTAACTAAGCTCAAGTCATTAATTGAGTCAATTGAAGGTCGTTTGAGTAGTAGAACTGTTGTTAACTCAGTGATCTCTTAGTCAACTAGTCAATCAGCTAAAAATAGACCTGATCATGCATGTAATTCAAATTTTCTAGTTGAGTGGATGGAAAAGGCACATTTATATTTGTAATTATATATTTTTTACTGTACAATGCTTTTGCACTGAGCAGGTGATCAATTCCTCTTGGATTTGCATAAGGAAATATGTAATTCCCTATTATTTATGAGCTTAATACCTCCAAGATTACGCAAGGAAATAAGAGATTGGATGAGGCTTGAATTGACTAAGTGTTGGCCAAAGAAGGTTAGGAAGTAGGAGAAAATTTTTAAAGTGCAGGATGTGCTTCAGAGTTGAAGCAAGACCTCGTATTTGTTTCTCTTTCTCATCTGAATTAATGCAAAGAAGCAATGGGGTTTTTCTGAGTTAGGTACCCCTCGAAAATCATTGTGTTCCTTATGTTTTTATGGTTTCATGTAATTGAACATATATTTTCATCATGTGCCTTCCTTTCCCCATAATATTAGAATAAATTTGTGTCTCTTGATTTAAACTTGATTTCATTAGAAGTAGCAAATTTCTTGCAATTTCTACACTAACTATGATATTTTTTATAACTTGTATAAATAAACTCCACAAGTTTCCTAAGGTTTTACATACATTTTGACCAAAATACATCAAGCCACCCACTTAAAGGATGTATCTGGTTTCAAAATAATGTCACAAAAAAATGACATGAAGTTGTTAAAGAAAAAGATTTTTAGTTTTCAACATTTAGTAGGATTTGTTGTTCGTATTTTATAAATGGCCTAAATTGAATTGATTCCAAACCCTAACACTAACTTGAATTCAATATTTTTTTCTTTAATTAAAACTATTATATTAGTTTTTATTATTATATTAATTTAAAATTATAATAAGGTATGTATAATTTAAATATATGTTTAACATATATATTGAATTCTAAATTATCAATAAATTTATTATTATTATTTCAAATTATCAATTACTTTTTTGTATAAAAGCAACTCTGCGTTTTACACGGGTTGTATTGCTTCTCTAATTTTTTCTTCTATCTTTATCGAAGTCTTGATCCTTTTTCTTCTTTTGATCCCTTTCCTTTCGAAGTCTTGATCCTTTTTCTTCTTTTGATCCCTGTCCTTTTGTCTGTACTATCTTTGGCTAAAATGACATTGGAAAAAATAGATTTATAAAATGCTAAAAATTTAAGATATCCAAAACAATATAACCCTCCATTTTGATGAAAACGTAAAATTGAAAATTAAAAATAAAGTTTTTAAATTTATGTGACGTGCATCTTTAAAAATAAAAGAAAATGATTCTACTATGGAAATGTCATCAATGCCAAGATGGTTTAACCATCCTACTCTAATAAGGCTAAAACGCTGGAAGGGAAAAAAATAATGAGTGGCTAAGTTAAAAAATAATTTTCTTAAGTTGCATAGTGCATTCAACAAGTAAAATTATTTTATAATCTATAATGAAAAATAAAATCTCTAATTTATGCAATTTAGAAAAGATTAAAAACGAACCTCCTTTCTTATAAAATTACACCTTATACAATGATATTAAATGTTCTAATAGTACTATAACCACATTTTCATTCATAGAATTTTCAATCAAGATAACATTTCAAAATGTTTAAATAATTAATTGCCTAAATTTCTATGTTCACTATAGCTTTTTCTAGGTCTTACACTATAATGTAATCTCAATGCATTTAAAAAAAAATCATATTCAATTAATTTATCGTAACACATATATTAATTTGAATGACTAGTCAAATATATTTACTAGCACAACCACATTGAAAATATTAATGTGGTTGATATAAGTTGAAAGCTTCATTTGTATCTACCATTGTTAAATATACCATTTATATCTACCAAAAAAACATTATTGCAATAAAAATATTATTATTATCATTAACATATTATCGTTATCATTATTATTATTATAATTATCATTATAATTATTATTATTAATAATTATTATTATTAAGAATTATTATTATTAATAATTATTATTATCATTATAATTAATAATAATAATAATAATATACCCTAGAAATATGAACCCTTAGATTAATATACCTAAGGGATTGATATTATAAAGTCAAGGGAATATAAACCCTAGGTTCAATAGTATTAATACATTGGGTTTATTATCCCTTGGGTTAATATTATTCCCTTGGGTTTACAGTTCCTTGGGGTTTTATTATTAACCCCTTGGTTTTATAATATCAATCAGTTAGGTTTATATTAAAAGTATTATAAACCCTTGGATCATGGTTCACGATGGTTGACCATGATTGATTTCAAATTGAGGGAATATTTGTCAGAATGCGACAATGAACCGTGGTTAACCATGATTGGTTCTCATATTAAGACAATATTTGTCACAGTGTGACGTTGGATCATGGTTGACTATGATTGAATTTATAAAACATGGTAGACAAGTTGATAATGATTGATATTATAAACCCTTGGGAATAATACACCTTAGGGATCAATATTAAAAACCCAAAGGAATATAAACCCAAGGGAATAAAATTAAACCCTAGGAATATGAACCCTTAGATCAATAAACCCAAGGGATTGATATTATAAACCCAAGGGATAAAAATTATAAACCCAAGGTATCTAAACCCTAAGATAAATATTATAACCATTAAAATAAACATGGTTGATCATGGTTAATTTCTGTATTGAGACAATGCTTGTGACAATGTGACATTGGAACATGGTTGACCATGATTGAGCACAATTGATTTTCATATCGAGACAATTTTTGTTACAACGTGACGTTGGACCATGGATGATTCCATATTGACACAACCTTTGTCACAATGTGACATTCGAGCATGGTTGGATATGGTTGACCATGGTTGACCATAATTAATATTATAAACCAAGGGGAATAATAAACTCAATTGATTGATATTATAAAGCCAAGGGATTAATACTAAAACCCCAAGTGATTATGAACCCAAGGGAATAATATTAAACCCAAGGGACAAATATTATAAACCCAAGGTATATAAACCCTACAATAAATATTATAAACCCTAAAATAAGCATGCTTGAAAGTGGTTGATTTTCATATTGAGACAATCCTTATCACAATGCGACATTGGATAGTGGTTCACCATGGTTGAATTACATATCAAGACAATCTTTGTCACAATGCGAAGTTGGACCATGGTTGACCATGATTGATTTTCATATCGAGACAACGCTTGTCACAATGTGACATTCGACCATGGTTGACCATGTTTAACCATGGATGGCTATGATTTACCATGATTGATATTATAAACCTAAGGGAATAATAAACCCAAGGGAAAAATAAACCCAAGGGATTAAAACTAAAACCCCAAGAGATTATGAACCCAAGGGAATAACATTAAACCCAAGGCATATAAACTCTAAGATAGACATTATAAACACATGGTTTACCATGGTTGATTTTCATATCGATACAATTCTTATCACAATGTGACGTTAGATTATGGTTAACCATGGTTGATTTACATGTTAAGACAATCTTTTTCACAATGAGATGTTATACCATGGTTGACCATAGTTTATTTTCATATCGAGACAGTATTTGTCACAATGCGATGTTCAATGATGGAAACGCTAATCGATTTTCATATCAAGACAATCTTTGTCACAATGCGACATTGGACTATGGTTGACCATGATTGATTTTCAGATTGAGACAATCTTTGTCAAAATCTGACATTCTACCATGGCTGACCATGTTTCATTTATAAAACATGGTAGACAATGATCAACCATGGTTGACCATGGTTTACCATGATTCTCCATGATTTTCATATGGAGACAATTTTTGCCATAATGTTATATTCGACCATGGTTGACCAGGGTTGACCATGATTGGCTATGATTGACCATGATTGATATTATAAGCCCAAGGGAATAATAAACCCAAGGGAATAATAAACCTAAGGGATTAATACTAAAACCCCAAGGAATTATGAACCCAAGGGAATAGTATTAAACCCAAGGAACAAATATTATAAACCCAAGGTATATAAACCCTAAGATAAATATTATAAACACATGGTTGACCATGGTTGATTTTCATATTGATACAATTCTTATCACAATGCGACTTTGGACCATGGTTGATTTACACATCGAGACAATCTTTGTCACAATACGACATTAGACCATGGTTGACCATGGTCGATTTTCATATCGAAACAATCTTTGTCACAAGGCAACGTTAGACCATGGTTTATTTTCATATGGAGACAAGTTTTGTCACAATGCGACGTTGGACCATGTTTGACCATGGATGATTTTCATATCGAGACAAACTTTGTCACAAAGTGACATTGGACCATGGCTGACATTTCTTGACCATGATTGATTTTTAAATTGAGAGAATCTTTGTCACAATGCAACATTGGGCCATGGTAGACCATGGTTGATTCTAATATTGAGACAATATTTGACCATTGTTTATTTTCATATTGAAACAATATTTGTCACAATGTGACATTGGACCATGGTTGATTTTCATATTGGGACAATCTTTGCCACAATTTGATGTTGGACCATTTTTTACCATGGTTAACCATGGTTAACCATAATTGACCATGGTTGACAATGTTTGACCATGATTGAACATGGTTGACCATGACAAAATTTCATATTGAGAAAATACTATGATAAACCCTAAGATAAATATTATAAACCAACATATATAAAATCTATGACAAATATTATAAATGATAAAATAAACATGGTTGACCATGGCTCATTTTCATATTGAAACAATCTTTGACAAAATGTGACATTAGTTGACAATGATTATAAACCTGAGGGATTGATATTATAAGCCCAAGAGAGTAATAAACCCAAGCGAATATAAATCCAATGGAATAATATTGAACCCAAGGGATAAATATTATAAACCATAAAATAAACATGGTAGAGCATGGTATATTTTTATATTGACACAATCTTTCTCAAAATGGGACGTTGGAGAATGGTTGATTTTCATATTCATAAAATCTTTGTCACAATGCGACATTGGACCATTGTTGACCATGGATATCCATGGTTGTCACAATGTAGCATTCGACCATGAGACAATATTTGTCACAATATGACAATGGTTACACACCTTTGTTGACCATGGTTATTTTTCATATTGAGATAGTCTTTGTCACAATGTGACATTGGAACATGGTTAACCATGGTTTACATGGTTTATTTTCATATTGAGCCAATCTTTGCGAAAATGTGACGTTGGACCATTGTTGACCATGGTTAACCATGATTGACCATAATTGACCATGGTCAATTATGGTCAGCATGTGACATTGGACCATGGTTGATTTTCATATTGAGACAATCATTGTCACATTGCAACATTCGACCATGGTTGGCTATGATTGACCATGGTTGACCATAATTGATATTATAAACTCAAGGGATTGACATTAAAAACCCAAGCGATTTGTTGAACTGGTAAATCCCCTCTGCGGACAGAGGCGATCCCACTAGCCCAACACGAGTCTAGCAACAATCACACACGCTACACGTAGGTTCCTAATTGCATAAATCAAAGATTGATCGGAATGATCTACCTGGAATCCAACGCTAGTTGTTGTAGAAGAAACGTCGCTCCCGTCCCTTGGCTTTGGCTGGTCACAATCCTTACGCTCCACGTAAACGGACACCTGCACAAGCAAAGAACAACACAAACACAAGTATAAAATCCAGTATATGCAATTATATATCGGTCAGACAAGATATAACTCAAATACCATTAGAAGACACATGAGTGGAACCATAATGATAGTCGTTCATTAATCAGTAAAAACAGAGAAAGATTACAACCAAAGGGTTTTGACGTTGAACCTCCTCTGATTGGGCCAGCAGCTAAATACGCCTTGCAAAGTGACCTCTTCTCTCTCAATATTTTGGCAGCATAACCCCTCTCTAATCCTCAATTCTCACTATCAATCCAGCATAATCTCAGCACTCACCTTAGCTCTAGCAAAACTAGTTGGTTTAATGCAGGGTGACAGTCATTTATAGATGGAGGAGGAGGAAGTATGCATTGTATCCGGACACCTACTGAAGATTTGGCATTGTCCCAGAATAGCCACTGAACGTGGTTGTCATGGATAAAAAGATGACACTCGACCACTTCCATGAGATTTTTCCCAAGAGAACTGCATGAACAAAGAAGGAAAAATACTTCAGTGCGCGCTGGCCAAAAATCATGACCAAATTTAGGTGGCGCGGGCTTTGCTCTATGACAGAGCGTCCATGGACACGCCCTCTTTGGAGGAACTGAGCCATTGGTGCGGGTAAGACACTGTGGACCCGTGCTAATGGAAAAAGGGCACTTTTTAGGGCTAATCTGCAAAAGGTGTCTTTAGGGAGTTTGAAGTTCATACTTAGGAGAATCCAATGCAAGTGTTTTTTAATTTGTGTCACTGGTCACAGGTCCATAAATGTGTCCTCCAGTGTGTGAAAGTAAGGGTAAGAAGGACGATGACCAATGGTGACAAATTACTGCGTAACAGATGCCCCCTAAAGCATGAGCCTCGAGAGAGAGAGAGAGGTGAAGTGCTTTACAAGAACATATATAGCTACCGCCGAGAATC
>APFE031680545.1:24450-43324 GCA_000404065.3 Pinus taeda | reverse complement strand
TTTGAAATTTAAATATGAGAAATATTAATTAATACACTAATAGGGTAATAGATTGTGAGATATCAAAAAATGTAGCAAGGGATTTCCCCCTATGCCTTACACGTGACTTGGGAAGAGGGACTATTTAGCAAGTGGGGTGCATTCAGTCATGAATGTGGAGTCCAATTGTTAAGTACTGCAAATTAATGGTATTCACAATCACTGTACTAGTAGTTCACTTGATTCTCGAATGGCAGTTTCGGTGGCGACGCTTGGGTACCTAGTGGAATTTATGTGGAAGCATGTTGGTATGGATTGTCCCAAATTGTTCACTGAGTAATTCTCCAAGATGTAGAGCTCGGGTCTAAAACTAGCAAAGGAGAGGGGATTCTCTGGCAAGTTTGGTCTTGTAAACCTACATAAGAAAGAGGCTCCAAGTAGAGACATATTAACCATGTCGAGGAAAGGTGGGGGAATCTTTGTGAATTCCCCAGACTACAGTGCTAATTTCATTATACGACGTCATTTTCCGAGATTCTATGGGTAATTCAAACTAGGCTCAAATATCTCAACCCTGTTTATTTCGCTCCATTGGTTGTTTTGGTATTGTGTAGTATTTCGACAACTTGGTGTGGTGTTTTAGAAGTATGTTTTGAAAGATGGCATCTTAATGTACCCTCCCTTAAGGACTTGGGTAAGTGTGGTAATCTTTTGTGGCTCTGGTGACTATTGAGACCTACCCTTTGCCGTCCAACTAGTAAGTGTGGGTGGGAGTTTGAAGGCTCTTTTAGCTAGGGGGTCTCTTATGCCTTGATGCCCTACTTTTGTAGGTCTAAAGTTGTTGTCTTTAATTTGAAGTGGTAGGGGGGACTTCTCTTCTCTGGGTTCAAAGTGGTGCACCAGTTTAGGATTGTTGCTCTGGTTCCTGTATTATATATCTCTGCAGAGGTAAGGGAAAATCAGTGTGGCTTGTATAGGATATGGTGGGGGTTATGGGTAGTTGGCACACTCTCCTACTCATGAGTATACACTAGACCACATAGATGGGATCAAGGGTCTTTGGTGAAAGGATTCTTTGGACTTAAGAAAACCATAGTGAAAAGAAGAATATGAAATCTCCAAGAAGAAGGAAGGATCATAGATGACAAGGTGAGACAGTGGATTCACCATTTCCCTACTTCCTCCCTCTAGTTGGAAATTCTCCATCACATGATGATACAATTAACATACTTCAGAGTTGCACAATTCATTGGTCCAACTTAACCAGGCATGATATAGTGACCATAATGATATCCTTGTGATGCAGGAGCATCAAGGGCATTTTTTATTTGTAAATATGTTAGAAAAGGGGGTGTGACAATTTTTAATATTTTATTAATTAATTTGTTATTTTAAATAAAATAGGAGTAAGTGAGGATTTTGTAAATATCCTTTTATTAAATAAAAGGATATAAGAGAATTTGGTTAGTTAAGGATATGAAGGGATAAGATGCTAGATAATAGGATTTGTTGAGATATTCTAGTGGTGTTGAGATATTAAGGGGATTGAGCATTTAATTACATCATTTTTAAAATTGTATAAATTAGAAGGCCTCAAAGGCAAATGGGACACTTGAAAAGTGAAAGTGATTGAGAGCAGGTTTTGAACAACTAAGGCTGTAAGCCTCTGGGAAAATTGTAAGGGCCTAAATGTTGAATATCTGGCCAGGAAGAAAAATTTGTAAGTATTTTCATTATTAATATGATAAGTGTGTTTTGGAGTTTATTGATGGTTTTAGAAATTGGGTGTTAATTTCTAAAATTGAGACTTGAGTGATGCGCACTTGTATTGGATGTGTTTATGAATTCAAGGACAATTGAATGAATTGAACTTTGTAAGGACTAGTAGATCGATTTGAATAATCGATGTCGATATTGTCAAAACTATAATGCAAATTTATTTGAGTGTAAGAAGGCGTTGAATCAAGCCTGAATCAAAGTCGTGGAATGGCAATTAATTGGAAACTGTTGTATACTTAGTTTCTGAAATTGGCTTCAATATAAATCAAATTGTGAATGGCACTTATAATACCTTGAATGCGTGATCAATTTTAGCTATGGAAAGATTGATGTATGTCGAGATCGATTGAGCATTTGCTGTAGTATTAAATTGGTGTTTTCTGTGATATATAGCGTTGAGTTTGTGAATGATGTTCAATGCGTGCTGCATAAAACTTCAATTGAATTTAATTTAAGATCACACGTTGTTTGGTTGCGTTTGGGAATTGGATAACACATTGGAAGTGCAGCTATGTGACGGAATGCTGAGAGAAGCAGCTGCGTTGAAATCGAATCTGGTAAGTTTGCATTAAACCTTTGGTGTTTAAATTGGTAACACTAAGATCATGCCATAGTGTTATAGCAGAGAAGGTGGTGATTAAAGTTCAGTCCGGTTTGCATCTTTTTCAAAGGGCCTTGAAGTTTCTATTTGGGGGTTGATTATTTACAGACTATGTGGCATTAGAGTCGACTGAAGTAGAACACTGTTTGTTGACATATTGAACATTGTTGAATGCGTTGGCACATCGACTTGGAGAGTCGATTTTATAGAAGGCGCAATTGTTTAATGAGCATTGAGTTGAACTGTTATGAAAAATGTTTGAAATCGTGTTGAGTTATTTAAGCTGCAGGTTCAGAGATTGAAGAAAATCGGAATTAGAAAAACGAAAGAATGGAAGTTATACAAATCGATGTGTTAATATCGACCTGTGGTTGAATGAAAGTGCAGTGGAATTGAATGGTTCGATTGCTGGTGAAGTCCAGAATTTGAAGACGGTCCAGAGATTGATATATTGCCGAAATTTCGAACAGGTAAGATATGTTGGTGTTTGCATAAAGATGATATATGGTCGTATGAAATTGCCAGACTCAGTCTTCACACATGGGCGCATTTGTTTATGGAGATTTGTTTGCAGGTTGGGAATAAATGAAATGAAAACTGAGTAATGTGTTTAAAGTTAATTGGCAAACGTGTGGGAATTAAGCATTGGGGTTAAAATTATATAAGCTGTGACGTTGAATATAAAAGTAAGGGCGCAATCTTTAATTGAATCTGACCATTATAATGAGAGTTATTGGATTGTTTGATAAGCTTCCGAATGATTGATCATAGAGGAATGGATATGGTTTTCATAAACCATAAAGTGATGAACTAAAGGTTATTGGCATTTGGTCTGAATGTGTGAGGTGAGTTTCAATATTATTCGACATGTGGGACTGATGTTATATTGAAGCTTGAAATTTAAAGTTGGATTCTGGTTTTGAATCATATGTTTTAAATGCTTCCACATGGAAATGTTAAAGTGTGAATTTGCGAGCGAATGAGGTTTTTTATTTGGCATTTACTGAGCATGCATTCTTATATGCATAGAGAAAAAAGATTATGGGTATTGCAGGCCTGCCTACATCAATTTTTGGTATCAGAGATTGGCTCTATTGAAATTGAAGAATGTTTGTTTTCTGAATGAAGACAAAAGGTTTTGTTGAAAACTAAAGTGTGTTTTTTTTTAATGTACGATGAATGATTGAAAGGAAGATCATATTATAAATCTGATATGCAGCATACACAATTGCAAGTGAACAGGATGGCAGAAGTGAAAGGAGAACAAGATCCTGTAAGATCTTAAAGGTGAGATGATTTTTTTGATTTGAAAATTGTAAATGCAGTTTATGGTTGCAGAGAAGATGATGGCAGTGAACCTGACATTTAGCTAAAGGCTGGATAAGGAGGACAATTGCAGTGTCCTGAAGAAGAAGGTGAGTTGAAGAGATAGCCCAGAGAGAGAGCAAAGAAAAGTGCTCAAAAAGGTTCCAGAGGCAGTGAACCAAGTACTTACCAAAAGACTGAGTGAGGAGAGCTTGGTGAGGTAAGTGGTAGCAAGAGAGATTGATGTTGCAGAGGTTAGTGCAACTCATGATGAGTGAGAAACTCATGGAGAAGATGATCATGGAGGATCAGAGAAGAGGTTCAAAGGAATGCCACAGAGATGAGATGACTGCAGAAGTTCGAGAAAGAGAGATTGCAGTAATGAAGGTACAATTGCAAGTACTAGAAGAATGGTCGCAAGAGCGGGAAAACCAGAATAGAGGATGGATCTTTCCACTGAAGGGAAAGAGAGTGATTTGGCGACAATTGTAGAGGAGGTTGAGGCAAATTGTGATTGCCTTGTTGAAAAAGGAACTCAGAGTTCTTGAGCCAGAGATGGAATTTGAAGATTCCACACGCAAATTTGTACAGAAGGATGTGTTGGAGGAAGTAGTCAAGACTGAAAAGTCTTGCAGTTTTAAAACTAATAAGTTGTGTATCTTTGTAGGTACAATACAGGGAGATGAGCAAGCTTTAGAGTTTGTTCAGGAGAGAGAAGAGTTGAATCTGAAGGCTGTTTAGATCGATGATGAGATGGCAAGATCTCAGGAGGAATGCATGAGGAAGAATGAGTCTAATCAGGATATTGGTGCAAAGAGAGAAAGACCAGTTGATGATTGGTTAAGAGATGGTGAAGGTATGAATTTTTTTTTGAAGTTTCCGAGTTCTACTCCTAATGAAGTTGTTGAGTTGTATAGGAAACTAGATCTTCAGAGAAGAGAATTGGAGAGACAGAGGACTTATGTGCAGGGTAATTTGCTGAGAAAGCAAGGCAAGAAAGTTTTCATGAAGGACAGTCATGAAGCAGAGGATGGTAAGAAGGCGAGACTAGCGAACAGTCTCATGGTGATTGCCAATGAGCATACTGATGTGCTGACAGAGGAGTTGGAAAGGAACTTAGAGCAGCATACGGAAGTGTTTCCAGAGAAAGCTGAGGAGAAAGCCAGTGAAGATTTTCTGAGTCCTGAAAAAGACTTGGGGCTGCAGGTGACTGAATCAACCAGTGAGACCATTGGTCTTGTGATTTTGAAGCTGACAATTTGATTGTGTTTACAGGTGATGTAGAAGGCAATCCATCATTTGGAATTGTCTTGGAAGGAGGTGAAAAGCTGCAGAAAGAAGATGAGACCGTAAATTCTCATAAGCAGAGGTTTGTTACCATGTGTGACAAGGAAAAGTTGGCTTGTCTGTATAGCCAAGAGAAGGCTGGTGGACAAAATTTTGAAGCCGCTACAGTGTTAAAGAATGAGGTTACAGTGTTGGAAGAACTTGATTTGATTACTAGAATCAATCAAGAGGATGATGGACAATTACTGAAGATTGTCAAAGGGGAAGATGGAGATTATGCTGGAGTTAAATTGCAGCATGTTGATGAAATGCTGAAATGTTTGCTGGAGAAATTTGAACCAAAGAAGGAAGTTGCAGATGAAATTGCAGATGACGAGCAAAAGAATGTTGCAGAGGGACAGGAAGTTTGGGAGGCAGCAACATGTGGGGCGACATTTATGGTGGTAACTGAAGCAATATCCATAGTGACAACTAGAGCAACATGTTTTATTGAAGATGCTGGAAACAATCAGTAGACAGAGGATATACTGGACAGAGAAATTGAGTTGATAAAGAGGTTAATGATGAAAATGTCTCAGAGAAAGACAATAGCAAGAAAGAAAATGAGTGACAACAAGAGGAAGACAGTAGCAGATCTTGAAGGCAAAGCAAGTGGAGCATTATAGCACAAAATATGGAAACCTGGAGGACAACAGTAGATAACAACAACAGTAAAGCAATTGACAAGTAAGGAAAGATTACAAAATAAAATTTGGGATCTAGGAGGAAATAATTATCCAGACTTATGACCCGGTGGTCATGAATTTTCTTACATGGGGAGTCTGATGCAGGAGCATCAAGGGAATTTTTTATTTGTAAATATGTTAGAAAAGGGGGTGTGACAATTTTTAATATTTTATTAATTAATTTGTTATTTTAAATAAAATAGGAGGAAGTGAGGATTTTGTAAATATCCTTTTATTAAATAAAAGGATATAAGAGAATTTGGTTAGTTAAGGATATGAAGGGATAAGATTCTAGATAATAGGATTTGTTGAGATATTCTAGTGGTGTTGAGATATTAAGGGGGTTGAGCATTTAATTAGATCATTTTTAAAATTGTATAAATTAGAAGGCCTCAAAGGCAAATGGGACACTTGAAAAGTGAAAGTGATTGAGAGCAGGTTTTGAACAGCCAAGGCTGTAAGCCTCTGGGAAAATTGTAAGGGCCTAAATGTTGAATATCTGGCCAGGAAGAACCGTTTGTAAGTATTTTCATTATTAATATGATAAGTGTGTTTTGGAGTTTATTGATGGTTTTAGAAATTGGGTGTTAATTTCTGAAATTGAGACTTGAGTGATGCGCACTTGTATTGGATGTGTTTATGAATTCAAGGACAATTGAATGAATTTTACTTTGTAAGGACTGGCGGATCGATTTGAATAATCGATGTCGATATTGTCAAAACTATAATGCAAATTTGTTTGAGTGTAAGAAGGCGTTGAATCAAGCCTGAATCAAAGTCGTGGAATGATAATTAATTGGAAACTGTTGTATACTTAGTTTCTGAAATTGGGTTCAATATCAATCAAATTGTGAATGGCACCTATAATACCTTGAATGTGTGATCAATTTTAGTTGTGGAAAGATCGATGTATGTCGAGATCGATTGAGCATTTGCTATAGTATTAAATTGGTGTTTGCTGTGACATATAGCGTTGAGTTTGTGAACGATGTTCAATGCGTGCTACATAAAACTTCAATTGAATTTAATTTAAGATCACATGTTGTTTGGTTGCGTTGTGGGAATTGGATAACACATTGGAAGTGCAGCTATGTGACGGAATGCTGAGAGAAGCAGCTGCGTTGAAATCGAATCTGATGAGTTTGCATTAAACCTTTGGTGTTTAAATTGGTAACGCTAAGATCATGCCGTAGTGTTACAACAGAGAAGGCAGTGATTAAAGTTCAGTCTCGTTTGCATCTTTTTCGAAGGGCCTTGAAGTTTCTGTTTGGGGGTCGATTATTTACATACTATGTGGCATTATAGTCGACTGAAGTAGAACATTGTTTGTTGATATATTGAACATTGTTGAATGCGTTGGCACATCGACTTGGAGAGTCGATTTTATAGAAGGCGCAATTGTTTAATGAGCATTGAGTTGAACTGTTATGAAAAATGTTTGAAATCGTGTTGAGTTATTTAAGTTGCAGGTTTAGAGATTGAAGAAAATCAGAATTGGAAAAATGAAAGAATGGAAGTTATACAAATTGATGTGTTAATATCGACATGTGGTTGAATGAAAGCGTAGTGGAATTGAATTGTTCAATTGCTGGTAAATTCTAGAATTTGAAGACGGTCCAGAGATTGATATATTGCCGAAATTTCGAATAGGTAAGATATGTTGGTGTTTGCATAAAGATGATATATGGTCGTATTAAATTGCCAGACTCAATCTTCACACATGGGCGCATTTGTTTATGGGGATTTGTTTGCAGGTTGGGAATAAATGAAATGAAAACTGAGTAATGTGTTTAAAGTTAATTGGCAAACGTGTGGGAATTAAGCATTGGGATTAAAATTATATAAGTTGCCAGGTTGAATATAAAAGTAAGGGCACAATCTTTAATTGAATCCGACCATATATAATGAGAGTTATTGGATTGTTTGATAAGCTTCCGAATGATTGATCAAAGAGGAATGGATATGGTTTTCATAAACCATAAAGTGTGAATTTGCCAGCGAATGAGGTTTTTGATTTGGCATTTATTGAGCATGCATTCTTATATGCACAAAGAAAAAATATTCTGGGGATTGCAGGCCTGCCTGCATCACCTTGACTTCACGAACCACGTACAACGAAATATGTGGGAAATGAATGATAGAATAGTGTGTTTTAGAAATGATAGAGGTACATTCATTAGCAACTATACCAGTTGGAAACCATGATATATCACATGGAGAGTCATATCCATTATGAGTTCAAACTCTTGTCTTCTATGGGTTGAGCTCCAGACCATCTTGTCCTAGTATATTCTAATGATAACTAATGTGTGTCAATTGTGTTTTTGTGTTATTCTTTTGGAAATGACTATTGGTCAATGTTTGTAGATCATTGTCTCTCTGGAAATATATCATGTACTTGGGCATGCACATGTTGGACAATAAATTTACTAAGAGTGAGACTAGAAATAAAATAAAAAAAACTATAAAACAATATAATGTTTTGAAATAATAATTTTTTTTTATTAAAAAAAATTATTAATATACTATTAAACAAAATATTATTAATATGCTTATCAAGAAATATTAATTATATATTATTAAACAAAATATTAATTAATATGTTATTTCATGACTAACTTTTAGGTTTTTCTTCTTTGATGCTTAAATCCTGACATTATTAATTTTAATATTTATTAATGTACCAATTTTAGTAATTTATTGGTTTATATGATTGGATTTTATTTTTATTTTTATGATGTATATCTTACACTTTTTAGAGTGAGTAGTTATAATTATATTTCTTAATCAAAAATTTTAATTTATAAATTAATTTCCTATTTATATTATTCGTTTTATATGACATTATGATAAGTTTAATTATTTTTATTTAAGATATTTTTAATTACAATGATATCAATGTTATGTCAATTTAAATTTTAAACTAACGGTATAAATGAATTATTATTTAATTATATTTTTAATAATTTTTTTAATGATAATGATGATTAATGTTAATTAAAATTAATTGTATATTATATTCAACTTTAAGAAAATGAGAATTACTTAGAATTCTTTATTATTTTATTTCATTGCTTGAAAAGTATAAAGAGAAGTGTCTCAAGATCATTGTAGTTTTGTTGACTTAAAATATTAAGAAGGTCGATAGTGTGGAAAATATTTTGAAATTTAGATTGAGTGTCAATATAAGATGGACAATCTAAGAGAAAGTGGTTTTGATAAACCCTATTAGTGTTGTAAAGGTAGCAAAATCTTTCATCCCATGTTGTTTTCGGAATTCACCAACAATAATTTCATTATGAAGCTCATGAGAATCTATTCTTATTTAATGGTTATTTTCTTATTAACAATAGTCAAGATAGAGATATTTTTTATTTTCAAGATTGGGGTTGATTACGTATTTATAATATCTTAGTTTTATTTTTCGCTCCAACTATTTATCAGCCTATAATTTCTCCTTAAATTTCGATGTATTAATATTTTTAGTGTTATCTGTATTTTACAAAAATGGTCTCCTCCTTTATCCCTCAACCATCTAGCCAATATTAGCCCCTGGGGGTAGCTCAATTAGGTATGTCATTGTTCACCCCCAAAATGGATAACCCTATAGGAGAAAAAAAAATATCCCAATCTTCATATCTAGTCAGCCAACCATGTAGCCCCTAACAACCACCACTAGCCAATGATGTGCCATTATATCACTGCCACTTGATCAGTCATGTCATTTCTCACCCACTTGGTAAGATCACATGGATAAAGTTAGGCTTCCAATCAAAAGGTACTTTATTCATTTTGCAATTGGACACTTACGCTTGTTTGTACTTGGGCATTTGATATGGATTATGGGGTGACCTAGAAGTAAGCAGGGTTTTGACCATGATCTTCTTCCCTCACCTTAAATGGGAGGTTAATCTTCGATCTTAGTTCTAGTGGGACCTCCCAAAATGGCCTGAAGGGTATAGGAGGGGAACTACTTGGGAAGCCTTGATGGAGATAATCTTGTTAGATCTATCCCTATTCCATACTTACCACTTTCCATATTACATTACAAGCCCATATTCCATCCCCATTATTCGAGTTCAACTTACCCTTGGTTCTCTTGGATTTAGCACCCATATATCATCATACCTCGGTAGGGCCCATAAATTTTCCCTGGGAGGTTGATGCAGTTAAAAGAAAATAAAAGAGCATATCATGGCCACAAAATAAAATAAAATAAAATATCAAAACATAATATGGTTGGGACATACACATTAGCATGTGGGAAAAAGCCTAGCATGAGATCTACCTCACTCATTATGATCATCACCCAGTTCTTTGTCACATGTTTCTCCATTACATCATAAAATGAACCCTTGCATGTCCCAACCCTGATGAGTAATGAAATACCTCATGCTTAAGGGGCTTTGCCTTTGGTAAAATGAAACAAGATAACAATGGCTAAAATTGTTGGTGGATGGGGTCTGAAGAATATTTTATTTGTTTTCTAAAGTGTTGGTTGCAAAATGTAGATGGAGAATTATCACTACACAGAGCCTCTGGACATTTGTATTCACTGAAAAATATATTACTCTAGGTTGATCGGAAGATTGGATAAGGAGGATTGAAAAAACCCTATTAAATATATCTGTTGTTTGGAGAGTTGTTCTAAATTCTTTCAGTCTCATCATCAATGAGTTGGCTTGGAAGGTTGGAAGTGTCTCCAGAGTGAGGAGAAGACTTGATCTGTGGCCTAGTAGTCGCCAAATCCATGTCCTACCCCAACCACTCGTTACCTCTTGGCATGATAGGGGCCTTTCTAAACTTGCACAGAATAACAATCCAGGCAGAACAACTATTTGGAGACAAGAATGGATGGTTGTTGATGAATTGGGATTAGAAGCATTTTTTCATGAACCCTGGAATGCTTATATAAATGCTTTGAATGTTGGTCATATCAAAATATGTGACTGAGAGGATCATATGATATGGAGTTTCTCCTATTTTGGTGTATATGTCCCCAAGCTTGGATACATCACAATGATTGTGAATCGTGCCTCGGTTGAGTTGAAGTGGTTGTGGCAAACTCTTTGGAAATATAAGTTCTTGAAAAAAGGCCAAAATTATTATGTGGTGCTTAATAGAGATAATGATCTCAGCTTGGGATGTGCTTCAAATAAGGTATGTGATTGGGCCAAGATGGTGCCCTTTGTGCAAAATCAACAAGGAAACGATCATTCACATATTCCAAGAATGCCCTTCCATGAAACAAATATGGGAAATATTTCAAGTAACTATTGCAAAACTTGAAGAGTAGGGAGGAATCACTATGGAAGTTTCTTAGAGGAGGTGACTTTCAAATCCTTGCTCAAGTTCTTATATAGCTCCCCCTTTGATCATTTGCTTGGGGGTGTGATTGGTGCGACACAAAGCTATTTTTCAAGACATCACTTCATTTCTCGACCATGTAGCAGTAGAATCGCTTGTCATCCTTAGTCACTTTCCTTAGGATAAAGGTTCAACTCCTACACAAATTCTTGGCAAATAATTTTTTGATCAATCCTGACCATGGGCTTATTTTGATGGAGCTTCATGTGATGAGGGTCATAGGAGTGGAGGTTGTTTCGCCCTTTTCTTTTCAAATTCTCATTCTTTCCATGTCAAAATGGGGTTTGGTCCGGGGACAAACATCTAGGTGGAACTTCTTGCATGTAAATATTTATTACTGTTTTCTATGGAAAAATGATGTTCTCGTGTACAAGTTTATGGGGATTCTATGTTGATTATAAATTAGATTAATAGAACTCAAGTGTTTATAAATATTCTACTTGCTCTTCTCACTGATGACACATTAAGGATCAAAGTGAACTCCACCTAGACCTCATTTTATCATATATACATTGAACACTACTAGATTCTAAATCACTTATCAAAATAAGGTTTAGATTTTGAAAAAGATTTGTGGCAGATTTTGGAGTAGCGAGAGGGAAACAATTATGAGTATTTTCATAAGTCTTTTAGGGACCCCTAGAAAGGAAAGACTGATTTATGTAGCTTTTGACACACCTTTTTTTTGCTCATCATCACACACCTTGTTTATATCTTGGTTGTTATGTTTTTACCGCTGTATCTCCTACCCATCTTATGATATTATGCCTTGAGTAGTTCCTCTAATAATCAATGTTTATTTGACAAGTTATTTGTATTAGAAGCTCTAAAGCTTATGCTCAAACCAACAAAAATACACCTGTGTATCTAAGAAATGTAATTTTGAATATTTTCTCAATGAATGAAAATTTGGTTTTTCTATTGGGAAAAAATTATTTATATAATTAAATTAATTAAAATTTAAAAAACCATCTTTATGCCATTTTTATTTTTTAATTTAACATGATCTATTTTTATTACATGCCTTAATCAGAATTTCCAATTTAATAATAAAGAGAAATATCAAATTTAAAAGTTAAATTAGTATTTATATAATAACAAGGGTTACATGAGAATTAATATTGAAAGATAGTTCTTTGTGATAGATCCTTCGTAGACTTTGGCCTTTTCTTGACGATGAACCCAATGGACGAGAGGACAGCGATGGAAGCGACGACCAGGGTTTCGATATGCGGAGTCGTTGAGGCTCTGATTCCTCTCGCACCGGGTGGAGAAAACAGAGATCAAGCACATCACAATACTGTGCAGGGTCAGGATTCACCTAGATTTGCAACCTATCCTGATCTGAAGAAGTTACCCCATCTGCCCTTCGCTGCAGGAGAAGCATTGTTCAGATGAGGGAGTCGGCCCGCGATAACAACCGAGATTTATTCCTCTAGAGAGGTTCCAACAAAAGAACCATGGAAAAAATCATTGGATCGGGTGTCTGTTGTGCTGCAGAGGAACTTGTACAATCGATATTGTAGATCGAGGTTGGAGTTGCGTCGCTTGATCAATTTTTCAATGGATCGATACTTTGTTTCAACATATCAGAGGGTAAACAAGGCCCACCTCTCACCTACGATGTCACAACCTCCGTTAAGCTTCTCAGCATAGTCTTATGGCACAAATCCGACTCTTGACATATATATTTGTCCACAAAGGAGATTGGATCTGGAACCAAGGACACCCTTTCAAGTTTTTATTAAATCCCCAGATGATAAATCACATATCATATGGGTCCTAGCATATGATTGGGTATCACAGTTGAAGCAAAATATCTTACATACCCTGGGGTTTACAACTTGCCAAAAAAATCTGACATGCGGAGGCAAAATAATGCAGGACAATCAGAGCATTCAAGAATACAACGTCTCCACGACATCCACCATCATTTTGAATATGAGATTGCAAGGAGCATTGACTGGATCGAGAAAAGCAAAGGGAGCCAGGGATGTGTATGGATCCAGTGTTCCAAAGGGACATAATTAAATCAAGGACAGAGGCTCATCATTTAAAGAGATCCTTAAAGGAAAATCAGTTGCTCCCGCAAATCCTACACACAACATTCCTAGCCCCTATATTGTGGAGCAACGAATACAAGTTTCAACATTGTCGGTAGATCTCATAGAAACAAATGATTTGTGCTCATTATATGAAGCTCAAGACATTATATGCAGATTTAACAGTTTCTGTCTGACACCGATGGATCTTTTTCACTAGATCTTCATAACTTGGACAACAAATTGTGAGATTCATCTATGGTCCAAAGGTTTTTTCATAATAAAGTTTACATTATCAAAAGAATGAGAATATATTTTGTAAGAAGGCCCTTAGTTTTCAGAATGTACCGGACATTTTATTACCCCATGGTTGCTAGATTTTGATGCCAATACAATGGTACTCAAGAATGTCGGTATGCGTCAAACTACATAATATTCCCCTACACTTCTGGCATCTCAAAGTACTGGAAGGCATTTGGAACCTCCTAGGGAAATACATCAACATAAATACACAAAGAATCGAAGAAATATCTACACTTTCGCGAGAGTTTGTGTGGAAGTGTATCTCAACAAGGGATTTCCAGATTGTATCCTTTTGAATCACAATAATCAGTGTTGGACATAGTTTCTTGATTTTGAGAACATGGCATTTAGATGTCGCATATGTCGACAAATAGGTCATCTCTAATCTACATGCCCTCATGCTAAGAAAGAGCCACGAAGGAAGAAGAAACAAAGAAAGAAACCCAAAGGATGGAAATTTCCTCAACATTTTCCCAATGATGAAGAGGATGAAAAAAATGGAACCCTTTACCAATGAAGATGTCCAACATCCACATGAAAATATAGGAAAGGAAGAACCAGATCATGAAGTATTAGAACTCCCAGAACCATAAGTACAGACGGAACAATTTCCAGAAGTAAAGGAGATCAGGGGTAACAAACGTCATGATGCATCTGAAAGCTTGGACTCGGATAAGGAAAATCAAAGAAAAGATGTTGAGAATCAGCGAGCACTTGTAATAACCACTCCATCTCAAGGAGAATGGCGGAAAGTAGAGAAGAAGAAATGGAGAAAAGGTGAACCTGTTTCTCTACATGTTGAAGTTTTTATTTTATTGGCTATGTGATCACCAGTCTTGACTGGCTTGTCGGAATGCTTTATAAGCATCTACAACATGTAATTTTGTGTAATTTTGTTTTATTAATAAAATTGTGAATTTTCTTAAGGAAAAAAATAACAAGGGCTACATAGTAGATAGTACCTATCGCTTAATTTAAATATAGCTTAATTAAACTAAAAAAAGATAAACACAAAAATAAACAACTAAAAAATATTGTATTATTAAATGCCACTAGGAAAAATTAAGAAATATGATTAACTAATATTGTTTATATTAACATATATACACTTTAATATATATGTGTTTTATTTTTATTATTATATGTAATTTTTTATAATTAATTTGATTAAAATATTTTTCTAATATAATAATAACTCACCTTAAATTATAAGTTATGAAAATAGAATAATACAGAAATAAATAAAAATAAGAAAATTAGATAAAAAGGAAATAAAATAAAAATGAAAAACTAGTAACTAATAAAAATTGAAGTTACTAAATAACGTAGGTGTAACGACACAGAGGAACTGCCCAGACGGCCAAAAGTGGTTGGAATCCGGGCAAAAAAATTTCAAATTTTTTTTGTAGAGGCAGTGTTTGAATCATGTTTTTGATGGTGGAAATGGACTCAGCACCATCAAAAACTTTTAGGACACCTAAAATTTTGAAGTTTAACAACTATAACTTGGATTTACAAAAATCCTTACTAGATTTTCTCTAAATATGACCAGAATTTCCATAACTTTCTGGGCAACTCCTCCGCCTTGTTAGACTATGTCTTTATTATAGGACCTCAACCAATAAGACCTATAATACAACCTTACACTCTATAATAAGACCTCAACCAATCACGTTACAAATAAATAGTTTTAAATAATAATAAAAGATAAACAACATAGATTTTTGATTAAAAACAAACTAATATACATTCAATAACAACACTAAATGTATAATAACAATCTACCGCACATATAATAATAATAATAATATATTAAACTAAATATAACAGTCATCATAATTCCGTTGGGGGTCTGGCTACTTTCCCTCGATATTTTCCCTCCGTGTATGTTGCCCCCACCTATAATGTTGTAATTAAATATTTTACATCAATCTAAGGTCAAAAAGCTTTCATTAGATCTAATAATAATAATAATAATTGCCTCCTGTTTCTCCTTGTCCCTTTCCTGATTCATGAATTTTTTCCTTAATGATCTTAGCAGTATAATCTTATCGAATATATAAATTGTAAATATAGATATATATCGTTAAGTATTTCATATTATTATCTATATCCTCTTTTAAATGTTTGTATGATTACTATTACTTGTATTATTATTCTTCTTTATTTTTAGATTTATGGATTCTTTAATTTTAATTTAATTTGATTGGATGATTAATTGGTATTGAATTATTTAATGTATTTATAAAGTTAATTTTATTGCCTTGTTTTATTAATATTTATTATTTATTTTTGGGTTATTTTTTTGTTTTATTTATCTTATGGATTTTTAGTTTTAGTTTAATTTTAATTTTATTTCTATTTTTATTTTTATTATATATATATATTATATATATATATATATATATATATATATATTAAATAATTTTATAAACAAATAAAAATTGATATAACATTAAGAAATAATTAATTAATTAATTAAACAACTTACTTACCTTTTTAAAACTAATCATTAAAATTACTAATCTTAATTTTCACCTTAACAAACGAATATATATATTTACATATATGTGTATACACATATTTAGTAAATAATTTGAATATATTACCGTTTTGAACTTACCATTAAAATTATGCATTTATTTTTATCCTAACAACCTAACATTATTTAGTAATATTGTATCTAATTAAATGAATAATTTAAAACTTACCATTAGTTTAGGTTATTTACTTACCTACTTTAAATTATTTCCATAAAAGAAAACATGAAATAATAATAATAACTTTAATAACCATTAAAATTATTTAATTGTAGCAACCTAATGTTAGTATATTAATTTGAATAAATAAATAATTTGCCGTTGGGTACTATTCCCTTATTTATTTATTTTTACCTATTTTTACTTATTCCCATAAATAGAATAATATATTAATAATATTAATATTAAAATAATAATACAACAATATTAAATTAACAAATATAATTTTGACCTAGGTCCTATAGTCAAAATTAGATTCAGAGTTAGCCGTTGGAGTCTCTGCTCAGACTATTTAACATGCTAAGCTGGAATTATGTCTTCAACTTGTCCTGACGATGAACCACACTAGTTAGGTTCGAAACGCGTTGACAAAGGTCTTTCTTTATGTGATTTTCGCCAAAGCTCTTCTTATAACTTTGATGGATCACAAAAGCCTCAATTCTAACAATAATATAATAATAATAATAATAATAATAAAAATTAAACTAAAGATAACGGTCATCATAATTCCGTTGGGGGTCTGGCTACTTTCCCTCGATATTTTCCCTCCGTGTATGTTGCACCCACCTATAATGCTGTAATTAAATATTTTACATCAATCTAAGGTCAAAAAGCTCTCATTAGATCTAAGAGGTTCAATTTCTAGCGCTGTTAAATAAGGGATTAGATCTAGGAGGTTCAATTCCAGTGAGGGAATTGGCAATTAAGATGAAATTTTTTTAAGGTGAAAAAAAACTAACTAATTTCATTAATATAAAAATGGTTACATAGTCGAGAGAACTTGAACCCCAAGTCAATTAGCAAATAGACCGAAAAATTACAGAACCGATACCTCTCCAGAACCAAAGTCCCAAAAAGCATAAAACATAAACCAATACATGGTGCCGCCGCTAACACAGAATACAGCCGCCTGTGGAAACCAAAAAGTTCGAAAAAACAAGGCCCAAAAGCGACAAAGAGAACGACATGCATAGGCAGCGACAGAAGAAAGGAAAAAAAACCGGAATCTATCGGAACACATGGAAGGGACCTCATGAATCGACCGCGTCGTCGGCGCCGATGAAACACCGCTCTTTGAAAGATAGTCAACCAAGGAGTTATGTTCGCGATAGATATGGAAAATGATATATGGGAGGATGAATCCTCACAAGCAAAATCTGCTGAAACCAGTGGAATAATGAAGAAAAATCAGCGAGGATCTGCCTTGTACCTAGTCTATGACGGATTTAAATATTAAATCCATGTTACAGTTGTCATAAGTTCTAGAAGTATAATTGTTTTTGTTTTTGAGAAAAAAGAAGTTTTAGAAGTATAATGATTCTAATTATAAGAAGTATAATTGTTTTGTTTTGTTTTTTTGTTTTTTCCTGAAAAAAGGTGGTGCAAGTATAACCACATTAAATTTCAGTTTCATAATCTTTGTCACAACACTGACTTTCCTAGCTTTTTACAATGTCAAAATTATAGTGAGCTCAAGAAGCTTCTCTCCAAGTTTTTTGACCATAAGAATAAAATCTTAAATCAAACAAATAATTTGTTTCTTTAAGTCCAATAAACCAAAGTTTGGTCTCAAGTGACATTAACCACGACCACCATCATCATCATAATTTTAAAAATATAATTGTTTTTTCTTTCTGAAAAGAAATTGTAGAAATATAATAATAGAGAATGAAATCAAATCTTGTTATACAAGTATGAGCCCAATTTAATTGTTAATTCCTGTAATACAAAAAATAAAAATATTCCACGATAAAAAAGCTAAATAATCTAATTCCTTTAATAGAAAAAAGAATATAAAAATATTTCATGATAAAAAAGATAAATAATCCGGGCCATCGGAGACAGTCTTGCTTCCGCTGTCATCATTATGTAGGCTCGGTGGGAAAATATTATGGATTCGAATTGAATGATCAAGTTTTAGTTTGTTTTTAAGGATAAAAATTACTCACCCTTAATTGATTAAAATAAAAATAAATTCTTACTTTGAGAATTAAGAGAAGTTATAGTTTGCAAAAATCTAAATTAACACTTAAAGAAACATTTTGAATAGGTTTAGTTTCACGTTGTCTATGGTAACATGTTTATGATGTTCTTGTATATTAAAAAATAAAAATAAAAAAGAGTTTTCTTATATTCCGCTGATGCATGAGTTAACTGGTTGACATTTACGTTTGGAGTGGTTAATTCGGTAGTTTTATTTGTATAAGAAAAACACACAAACCTATTTTTTATAACTTTCTATTATTCTCTTCAATTTTATGAGGGTTTTAAATGTGATGAATTATATAAAGGCCCTCAATCTTGGCCTGGTCTTAATGTGTGACCTCACAATTTGAGAGGTCTAATAACTCAATCTTGTCTTAATGTGTTTTTAGATGCTTAATAACTTTATTAAGTGAATTATCTTCAACATGATGACGTTTCGATTCTGTGGAATGTTTGACCCTCACAGGGAGACCCACCGTGTTACCGTGTTCCTTCTAGTATTTTGTACCGATTTCAACGAAATCTTTTTAGAAAGACGTTGTCCCCTATTTTTGGAGTGTTTGACTGAATATTTTTGTTATATATATATATATATTAAATTTAAATTTTGATTGTGTATATGCATTCAGAATATTGCAAAACTTCGAGGACACTTAAATTGTAGAATTTTTTTTGCTCAAACTTGTAATTCCGGTCTATTTTCACTGGATTCTGAGCAATTTTGGGAAAAAAAAAATTAAA
>APFE031680545.1:0-23284 GCA_000404065.3 Pinus taeda | reverse complement strand
ACGAGAGATCGAAAGAACATATGATCCATTCTATAAGATCTACAAGAGATCGAAAGAAGAACCTATGGTTTATCTTACTACCGGGAGACAAGTTTAACAAATAGACTACGGCTTTTGAAAATGGTAACGATTGATTGGTAAGAAACCGGAGAAGTCCCATTCGCTGGCCATAAATGTTGGCACACAAAGCTAAGCTAGAAATCTACTTCTAACTTCTCTCTCGTTTGACAGATAACGGTTAAAATCATTTTGTTTGCCGCTTATATAGCACTATTGTCATTGTGGGTGAACTTAATTAATTGAGAATATTGGCATGTTAATTTAATTGATTATAATTTTAAGAATGTTTTGAAATTTGATGGCCAACTTTTCTAAAGAATATATTGAAATTTTATGTGTAGTATTATTTTCAAAAATATAATTTTAATATAAATAATTCGTAATTGTTTTTAAAGTTGTAAAGATATATTGAAAGAATATAATATTTGGAAAGATATATATACGATTTTCACATCTGTGCGTGCAGCTAATATATGAATATGTTGTGATTATTGTCTGATGTATCTGCACACCAATCACTATTACATGCATATACATCGTGATCATTGGAATTATCTGGGCACAAATGACAAATAAATGTACGGTCAAGATATATGCACATATATCAAAAGTAAGAGGATAAGGGCCTCCTCTAGTCTTGTCATATTCCATTCGTTGCCTTTGTACAATGCAAAATGCTCTAGTGATATCTTTAATGTATAGATTGTGCGGTTCTTAATGCAACTGTGAATTTAAATGTATGATTGCACGTATATTTGATGGTGTTAGGATATTCCGATACATAGGAAATAGTTAAGTATAACTTGGTCTAGTGTAGAGTTAGGTAAAGTGTGTTTCATTACTATGTACATTTGTAACTTACAATCCGATAGTCACGATATGTTCTAGACATAAAGTGATCCGACAATTCACTCTCCTTGGTATTACCGACACTTGATCCGTGGTTTAACACCCGATTGGTCCATAATCTCTACTTAAAGAGCATGGAGGGTCATTTGTAGGGTGACCGTTCATGAGACAAACTTACGTAAAGTTTATTTCTTTTATTAATAAATTGTCTAAAGTGGTCACGTTGGCTCAAGTCGTGGATTGTTTCCCACATTGAGGATTTTAACCACGTCAACAATACTGGTGTATTGATCTGTGATCTATTTGTGAGCGGTTTCCTTTGGTGTTCTATCTGAGGAACTTACTGTGTAAATTCCTGCTATTTGAGGGCCGTATCTGTTGGTGATCAAAATCGGAAGTCGTACAACTGCATCCGATTGTAATTTCCCAGATCTACTGTTTCTGACCGCTTTCGGGCCAAGAGGAATGCTCCATTGTGTTAGGAGCATCTGTTCCAGTGATGAACCCCTTTCATTTCACGCAAAAAGGTTTCTGGTAGCCCTAAATACGTCATTTTTAAGATCTCGAGATATATAATGTTTATTTGTAGTTCTAGTTATTTATTTCTCAGTTTATTTCAGTTTATTTAGCTCTCTGTTTTTTATTATCGGATCTATATCTTTCATTTCTACGTATGTTCCTTGTCCCGCGACTCTGTGCGATCTTGGAAAATTAGAAACAAAAATGAAGGATTTTTCTCATGCGTATGTTGTTTTCCGCCACACCTTAATGTCATCTTGGAAAATCAGAAATATTGAAGAAAATATTTAGATTTAGGCGAAAGCTAACTTCAAGCCATAAGGTTTGGTTTTTTTGTATGTCCGTGTTGCGTTGTATGTTTTTTTTGTTTTGTAGGAAAAAAGAGATTTTTCTAGTAAGCACGCACCCCAAAGCTTTAGTGACAAAAAAAAAAAAAAAAAAATTCATTTTTTCCCAAAAATTATTAACCTTTTAAACTAGCTCACTTGGTCCAAAGTTACTTTATGAAAATAGAGGTTTTGAGTTCAAGCCTTTCTTTTTGTTGAGTTACTTTTTCAAAAAGTACATGTAACTTATGTTTTAAAGTTACTTTATGTAAAAATGTTCTCATCCATTATAAAAGTGAGTCACTTGTAATTCTAAAGTCTCTTTATCTTTTATTTAACTTACAATTTAGTGAGTAGCTCATAAAGTACCACTATAAAAGTGATTTTCACTTATTTATAAAAGTGTCTCATAAAATCTTTTTTAAAGTGAGATAATTAGATTAAGTTTGGAAAGGGGCAGAGGGTTTTTTAAAAATAACATTATCATTCACTTCCACACATTCACGCACTTCATCAGCATCTTCAACAACTTTTCTTCAAAAAATCCATGACTTCTTTATTCGGAAGCCATTTTCAAAGCCGTTTTTTTTAATCAGCCTACTTTTTCGAGATCTTTTCATTGGAACACTTTGTTTCATCATCTATAGCTTTAGTTTCTATTAAAATGGAAACTCTATGCCAAGTTATTCTTAACAACACCAACTACTTCCAATGGTGGTCCTACATTATGGATTTACTTAGAAGTAAAGGTCTTTATAGAATAGCCTCAAGCCAAGAAACTAAACTTAAAGATGAAGATAAGGCAGCCAAATGGGAAAATAAGCAAGATCAAGCACGTGGGTTGATAGGGATGTCTATTTCTGCAGACCTTAGATTCCATATCGCAGAACTTGATATCCCTAATGAAGCAATGAAATAACTCACTAAAGTTTTTGGAATTAAAAATTGAAATTAGGGCCCATCAACTCGAAAATGAGTTGCTTACGTTGGACCCCAATAATTTTTCTTCCATTGAAGTTTTTTTGTCCAAGTTCAAGACCTTTAGACTTCTCTTGGAAGGTGTTAAGGTTAAGAAAGAAGATGGTAGTCTTATCTATTCCATTATTACTAAGTTGGGACCAACCTACTCTATGTTTGTTTCCACCTTCCATTCTACTAGAAAAGCCTTTATTTCTCAAGGACAAGACTACAAGTCCCCCTCTTTTGATACCTTTTGTGATTCTTTAATAAGAGAACAAGAAAAACTCTTACATCTTGGTCTTATTAATCTTGGAAACTCTTCTAAGAAAACCTTAGCTACCCAACACAACCAAATTCAAAGAATCTTAAGAAGTAGTATCCTAAAAGGAATGGTCATAAACCAAACAAGGTTTCTAAGAAATTTCATTCTCAAAATGAAAAATCAATTCAACAAAATGATAAGGAAAATAAAAGAAAAGGGAAGAAGACGGATAGGCATTGCAACTTTTGTAATCAAGATGGACACTTTGAATCCAAATGCTTTAAGAAGATGGAAACTTTGGAAGCAGCAATGAAGAAGCATAACATCCATTTGGAGCACTCTTCAACTTCAACTTCATCTTTAAAAATAACACTTTGTGCATGTTTTTGTCAAGCGTCTTGGTCTGGTTATGCACTAAATGTATCTTCTTCTTCTCATTCTCATGAGTGGCTCATTGATACTGGAGCTTCTTATCACATGGCCAAAAACAAAGCCATGTTTTTTTCTTTAAATGATTGTAACACCAAAAATATATATTTTGGTGATGATATATCTCTTAGTGTTGTAGGGACTGGAACTATTCATCTAACCAATGGTCAATTTAATGATGTACTATGTGTTCCAACCTTATCCTGCAACCTTCTATTTGTATATCAGATAATTCATTCAAGTGAAGATAAAACTGTTGAATTTTCACCTCACGATGTTGTAATTAAGGACCTAAGAGATCCTATACAGATTTTAGCTATTGGCATTGCTGATGATTCTACAAGGTTGTATAAATTTAACAACTTTGGGTCATCAACGCTTCCCTCGGTATTTGTTGCTCATAGTGATGAAGTGAGCAAACTTTGTCATGAGCGATTTGGTCACTTAAACTATTGATCCCTTCAAAATCTATGTAAAGAAAATATGGTAACAAGTCTTCCTATTGTATCTTGCAGAGATGGTGATTGTTCTGGATGTGTACTTGAAAAACATCAGCGAGATAGCTTTGAAAAGCCTGCCTCTTAGCACGCCTCAACCCCTTTACAGCTTGTGCATAGTGATTTATGCGGTCCACTTCTAGTTGTTTCATTCTCTGGCTACAAGTATTTCTTAACTTTCATTTATGATTTCTCTAGACGCACTTGGGTATGCTTCTTAAAACTCAAGAGTGAAGTATTTAACATGTTCTTGGCCTTTAAGGAATTTGTTGAGAAACAATCTTGAAATCAAATTCTTAAGCTAAGATATGATAATGGCGGAGAATATGTTAACAACAAATTCATCAACTTTTGCACTGAGCATGGAAATTCAAATGCAACATACTGTTCCATATACTCCACAACAAAATGGTGTAGCTGAAAGGAAAAATCGCACCTTAAAGGAAATGGCTAATTGTATACTTAAATCTAAAGTAATTAGTCTTAATTTTTGGGTAGAAGCAATTAACTGTGCAAATTACATAGTAAATTGCGCTCCTACTAAGGTTTTAAAGAATATCACTCCAGAAGAAGCATGGAGCTCAATTAAACGAGATGTAAGTCACATTCGTGTTTTTGGAAGTGAATCATGAGCCTATATTCCATATGAGAAACATAAAGCTTTAGAACCTAAGAGTGAAAAATGTATTTTTGTTGGATATTCTAAAGATGTCAAAGGATATAGACTTATTCCACTTAATCCCAAAAATGTTATTATTAGAAAAGATGTAAACTTTGTTGAAAATATATCGGCCTGCGAACCTAGTTCGGTGTATGTGCCACCTCTCTCTATCCCTTCTCCTTCTGAAAATATTTCTTCTTCAGATGATGACAACGAGGATGGTAATCCTCCCCCACCTTCTCAGGATCCTCCTTCAGCTTCTCAGCTTCCAAAATGGGTCCGTGCTACTTGGGATGCGGCAGGTGCTCTTGCAGGTGATCCTACAGATCAACAACATACATGTTCTCAGTTCGATAGAGCCTCTTCTTTATTGGCTCAAGATTCAGTGAATTATGATCCTAACATCTTTGCAGAAGCTTCAGGCCATCCAGATTGGGACGCAACTATGAATGAAGAATATCGTTCGTTATTGGAAAATGGTACATGGGATCTTATTCCTCTTCCAAAGGGATGAAAACTTGTTAGATGCAAATGGGTTTACAGAACCAAGTTTGGACTAGATGGAAAAGTTGATAAACATAAAGCTCGTCTTGTTGATAAGGTTTTTTCACAAGTTGAAGGCATTGACTATACTGAAACCTTCTCCCCTATTGCCAAAATGAACTCCATCCGCCTCGTTATTTCCCTTGTTGCCTCTTTCAAATGGGAAGTCCATCAGATGGATGTTAAAGATGCCTTCTTGCATGGGGACTTGCATGAAGAAATCTATATGGAAAAACCTCCTGGCTATATACAAACAAACTCCAGCCTTATGTTGGCTTAATAAATCCTTTTATGGTATCAGGCAAGCCCCTCGGGCTTGGTATGCCAAAATGGATAGCTTTCTTTTAGATACTGACTTTTCTAGGTGTCATTTTGATAATATTGTCTATACCAAGAAAGTGGGTAAGTCTCTTATCATTCTTGTTCTTTATGTTGATGATATTAACCTTACTAGTAGTGATCCCAACCTTATAAACCATGTGAAGGCTAGCCTTAAAAAGCAATTTGAAATGACAGACTTAGGACACTTGCATTATTTTCTTGGTCTTTAAGTCTTGCAATCCAAGGAAGGTATTTCCCTTTCCTAGTCCAACTATGCCTGTGATCTTCTACGCCACTTTCACATGGAAGACTATAAACCAACCCCTTCTCCCTTTCAGTATGGAGCCAAAATTTCAGTCACATGTACTTCCCCTGAAGTTGATGCTACCTTATACTATCAGCTTGTAGGAAAAATTTTGTAACTGGCCCATACTCGTCTTGACCTTTCCTTCGTTGCTGCCTTTATTGCTCGGTTTATGCAAAACCCACATGAAAGTCATTGGAAAGCACCTAAAATAATACTTTGTTGTGTTCAAGGTACAATTTAGTTTGGGATTCATTACAGTGCAGAAGCATCTCCTCTTTTGGTTGGTTTCACTGATTCCGATTGGGCTGGTGACCTTGATGATCAAAAGTCTACTACAGATTATGTCTTCACTCTTGGTTCTAGACCTATTACATGGGCTTGCAAGAAACAAAGTTCCATTTCTCTTTCTCCTGCAGAAGCAAAGTGTCGTGGCATCGTAGAAGTTAGTAAGGAAGCCTTGTGGCTTTGTCAGATCCTATCAAAGTTTGGCTTTCAGTAGTAGCATCCGACTACACTTTGGTTGGATAATCAAATTGCCATTCAACTATGCAAAGATCCAGTCCAGCATCAATGCAACAAACACATTGAATTACACATGCACTTCATCAGAAAGCTCATTCATGACCATGTTCTTGAAGTGCAATATTGTTCAACAGATGATAAAGTTGCATACATTTTTACAAAGGCTCTCACAGAGGTGAAGTTTACTAAACTTCGATTTATGGTTGGGGCTCAGGAAGTTGTCACTAAGGGGGGATAGGCTCTAATTCCTCCTTCCTTATCCTATTGTGTCATATTTGTACATATCTTCTCACAAGTTGTTCTTAAGGGGGGACGTTAGGATATTCCGACACATAGGAAATAGTTAATTATAACTTGGTCTAATGTAGAGTTAGGTAAAGTGTGTTTCCTTACTATGTACATTTGTAACTTACAATTCGACGGTCATGATATGTTCTAGACATGAAGTGCTCCAATGGTTCATTCTCTCCTCGGTATTACCGACACTTGATCTGTGGCTTAACACCCGATTGGTAGGGTGACAATTCATGAGAGAAGCTTATTTAAATTTTATTTCTTTTATTAATAAATTTCTTGAAGTGGTCGCGTTGGCTCAGGTCATGGACTGTTTCCCTCTTTGAGGTTTTTAACCACGTCAAGAATACTGATGTATTGATCTGTGATCTATTTGTGAGCGGTGTCCTTTGGTGTTCTATTTGAAGAACTTAGCGGTGTCCTTTGGTGTTCTATTTGAGGAACTTACCCTGTAAAGTCCTACAGAGAGTGAAACTTGGTGTAGCATGTATTGCATTGAGATAAAGTGGGTTCAATAAATGGCGGATATCTTTAGCATATAGTGCTAACCTTTTTGTAAAGTAGAAAGTAAAGAATCAACCACATGTCATAGATGTGTAGCGACAACAAGTGCAGTGAGGATGATGTTTTTTGTTTTCACCCATGCCAAGGATTTTCTTCAAGTGTTGTATATTTAATAGTGGATCGACATAACCATGAATTTATTATGCTCCACTACTCCCCCACCCCACTCGATTTTGAGACAACCATACACATTGAGCCTCTCCAAAAACATTAGATGTTCCACACCTAGCAACTCTAGTAGCTTGTTGCATTGGTGAAGACATAGTCTTTGAAGATGGCAGTGATTCTTAGATCCTCTATTTATGTACACTAACTAACATCTAGTTGTTCCAAATCTCAAGAAACATAACAAAAATGGTGTCATTTCCAAAAAAGGGCATTGAATTCATACGACTTCCAAATAGCAACCAACATCACTGTCACATCTTTTAAATTTGTAGCGAGAAAACATTTTTTTATTTAATAAAAATATTTTATAATATTAAATAATGCAAAAATCTCCAACCCACGTGCCACGAATAGAGCCCACTATTGAATGCATGTGCATAAGGTTTGCCAAAATTTCCCATACAAGCGCAAGGAGGCGAGTCCACTATGCACAACCTATGCATGAGCAGAAAGTGTTAACAAACCTTGCCTCAGGTGTGTCACGCAAAATTATCTATCTTTTCTTTTCCACAAGATGTCAACAGCCCCAAATTTTCACTAAGGCATGATATCGATCTTCGTCAAGGTCCTAGAGCCCAACTACTCATTCCCCAAGCCACACAATGGGTCTTCCTGCGATATTCCACTAGTCTAGTCGACTCTACTTTAGAAATGAGGGTAATGTTCTTACTACAACAAAAGCACAAAAAGATGTTGGATTACAAAGAGAAACCTTCTAGTTCAATGGCTGCTTGCTATTGGAAATTTTTCGTTGCAACATTTGGTTATAATTGAGGTAAGATAACTGATGGAAAACTATGTTGGTGAATGGTCACGACAATGGAAGCGAAGGACATAGGAAACAAAAGGGACGATCACTAGGCATTGAGGAAATTTCTAAGATGACACTTGAGGGACCAAGAAGAAGTTCTGTGTGTGGTAGAGGATTGAATCATTGATTTGGATTTCCATCTTATTCAAGCTTGGTCGACTCTGTGTGTCTTGGCTAGTGCTCCGGGAATTTGGTTCCCTCCACCACCCCCGCATCCTGCTCCCTCCAATTTGTTAGAAAAATTAGATCCCTCTTCTTTGAGTCCCCCATATTCTATCTCTCAAGTAGAAAATTCACTGAGTCCTAAGAAGTTAGGGTCGTCGTAAAGGAGGGATGATACCTCCAGAAAAGGAAGCTCATCAGGAAATGAGGTGGAGGAGTTGACCATTGATAACAAGATAATAGTGACATATAATCCAACGAAAGAGACACCACAACAAGATGCCAACACCAACACTGGAGGAATGTTCACTGAATGGGAAAGACTATCATGGCTACCAAAATCTTAGGACAACCCCTTCAAGTAATTCTCGACATGGCTTGGATCTCTATCAATCACTAGGAAAAACCTTCTCAGTCTCTGTTTTTCTGTTTTTTTGCATGCTCGTCTCGTTTTTTAATGATAAAAACTAGTCTCATGACACTCCGGTAGACCATCTGGTTTACCACATAAGCGTAGATGGTCATCCCCAAGCTAACTTCCAGTTAGATATGAGTTTTTGTTTCCTGAACATGTTCAATTTTGACACAAACTGTTGACGTTTCTACATGCATGTACTCTATGTAAATTCTCACTAATCTAATGAAATCTTGCTTACAAAAAGAAAATGTTATGATTACAAGTGGTGAAAGTAGTGAAGAAACGAAGACTTCGTGGAAGGAAAAGCATGGAAAAACAAGAGAAAAGGGGGCAATATGTGCGTCGAATAAGGAAATGTGATTAAGGAAGAAGAAATCAAGCAAGACAAGTGATGAACAAACACACATACTATGTAAAAGACAAAAAATGTGGTTAAGGAAGAAGAAAATAGAGAAAGACAAGTGGTGAATAAACATACATACTATGAAAAAGACAATAAGAAAACAATTTAATTGAAAAGTAAAAAATGGAAAATGCACAAAAATATGATCTAAGATATATCTCATCTATCTATTCTTATATACAATAAAAAATATTTAATAAAAATTAAATCTCAACCATATACTTAATTTTTTTTAAATGTAATTATTAACGTATAGACTCTAACGTAAATATAATTTATCTTTTAAATTATTTTTTAACACCACTGCCTTATAAAACATACATATACATGTAAGAACGATGAATTTAAAAAAAAAAAAAAATATTTTCAATTTCAATTCATATATTATAAAAAGGAATTATTAATTTACACAAACTTCTACCTTCAGTTCATATTAGTTTGTTGTGTTAGTTCAGAGCATACATAACACACAGTGGATTTATACTCAGAGACTTAGATGACAATAGCAGAGAATAATTCAAAGAGACAGAAAAATGGAGAAACAACAAGATTATTTAGTCAGAAACAGTGGAATAGCTAAAACAACCACTGGAGACAGAAATCACTTTGCATTACATAACAGGCTTGGGCCTTGGCTTGCTTTCCTTGGCCAGAGAAATTACAAATTTATAGAGGCAGAAGAAGGATCTAGAATCCTGTATGTGATTCAAATGGAGATTTGGAATGATCTAGAAACCACTGGTAGTGTAGGAGGATCTAGAATCCTGCATGTGATTCTAGAAACTACTGGCAGTGTAGAAGGATCTAGAAACCTGCATGAATTTGGCTTCACACTTAACATTCTCCCACATGAAGCCAAATAAGAGTGATCATGTCACACCGAGTCCTACCATGCCTCTACATAACTCATGTTTATTTCATGGTAGAATCTTAGTGAGCATATCAGCAGGGTTCCTATCTATATGGATCTTTTCCAAGGATAACTATTCTTCCTCCAACACATGCTGGATCCAATGGTACCTTAAGTCAATGTGATTGGTTTTTGAATGAAATGCTGGATTTTTCGCCAAGTGAATGGCACTCTGACTATCACAATATAACACATACTTGTCCTGCTTTATTCCTATCTCTCCTAGGAATCGCTGCATCCACAACATCTCTTTACAAGCTTCTGTTGTAGCTATGTACTCTTCTTCTGTTGTAGAGAGGGCTACTATTCTTTGTAGCCTTGACACCCAAGATACTGTTGCACCTGCAAATGTATACAAATAACCTATAGTGGACTTTCTAGTATCCATATCTCTAGCCATTTCCACATCTGTAAATCCTTCAAGCACAGTATCATCATGACCAAAACATAAAAAATAATGACTAGTACCCTTTTTTGGCTCCCTGTTAATGGCGGTGTAGAAGGTCAACGCTCCCCGTGTGTTTCGTGGCATGTGCTTAAAACTAGCGATGTGTATGTTTACTAACACCTACCGGTTTTGGTGTAATGGCGATCGTGACTCCAACAAGTGGTATCAGAGCCAAAGGTCTCGAGTTCGAAATACACTAGGCTCGTGTTCAAGGTGGGGGGGGGGGGGGGGGGGGGGGGGGGGGGGGGGGGGAGAGGGGGAGATTGTTAGCTCCCCGTTAATGGTGGTGTAGAAGGTCAATGCTCCCCGTGTGTTTCGTGGCATGTGCTTAAAACTAGTGATGTGTCTGTTTACTAACACCTGCGGGTTTTGGTGTAATGGAAATCGTGACTCCAACACCCTTGAGATACCTTAAAATCCATTTTACTACTTGTCAATGTTGTTTGCCTGGATTGGTAAGGAACCTGCTCACTACTCCCATTGAATATGCAATGTCTGGTCATGTGCATACCATGGCATACATCAAATTGCCAATTGTTGAAGCATAAGGAATCTTGCTCATCTCTTCTTTCTCCTTGTCATCACTAGGACATAATTCAGTACTCAGCTTGAAGTGGGCTGCAAGGGGTGTCCCAACTGGCTTGGCATCCTTCATATTAAACCTGTCAAGCACCTTCTTGATATATTTTTCTTGTGACAGCCACAACCTTTTGTTTTTCCTGTCACGCATAATCTGCATGCCCAATATTTGTTGTGCTGGTCCCAAATGCTTCATTGCAAATTTGATACCCAAATATTTCTTCAACCTATTGATCTTATTCTTATCACGCTCAACAATCAACATGTCATCCACATATAACGATAATATGATATACTTTCCTTGATCATACCTCTTGATATAGACACAATGGTCAGCTTCCAACCTTTGAAAACCATGCTCCAACATGAATGAATCAAATTTCTTGTACCATTGTTGAGGTGCCTATTTCAACCCATAGAGACTCTTCTTCAACCTACAAACAAGGCCTTCTTTGCCTTTTTCTATGAAGCCTTCTTGCTGCTCCATATAAATTTCTTCCTCCAATTCACCATGAAGGAATGCAGTTTTTACATCTAACTGTTCACATTCTAGGTTAGTAGCAACTAGACCAAGAATGACTCTAATGGATGATATTTTAACAACAGGTGAGAAAATTTCAGTGAAGTCAATACCTTCTTTTTGGGCAAAACCTTTCACCACCAACCTTGCTTTATACCTCTCCTTCTTTTCGTCACCTTCATGCTTAATCCTGTAAACCAATTTGTTTTGTAGACCCTTTCTACCTTTTGGGAGGTTTACCAACTCCCAAGTTTTATTTTCCTGCAAAGAGTTCATTTCTTCTTCCATTGCTTTCTTCCATTCTTTACTGTGCTCAACTTTACAAGCTTCTTGAAAACAATTAGGTTCACCTTCATCAGTCAGCAAAATATAGTTTGAAGGAAGATACCTTTGTGAGGGCTTATGAGGCCTAGAAGATCTGCGAACCAACTGTGGTGGTGCATTATCAGGTTGAATCTCCTGTAAAGGTTCCTGCAAGATTCCTTCTTCTTGTTGTTCATTATTTTCCACTTGTTGTTCTTCATGCTCCTGAATTTGCTGTTCATTTTCTTGTATTGATGGTATGTTTTCCTGTTGCTCTTCAAACCTGTCAATAACCTTCTTAACCTCCAACTCACCTATAGTCCTCTTGAACATTTCTGACTCATTAAATATAACATCCCTGCTTCTAATAATTTTATGTTTGACTGGATCCCATAGACGATAACCAAGATCTTCATCCGCATATCCCAAAAAAATGCGTTTCATAGATTTATCATCTAACTTAGTTCTATTTTCTTTGGGAATATGTACAAATGCTTCACATCCAAAGATTTTCAAGTGAGAATAATTCAAATTCTTACCAGTCCAAACTTCTTCAGGGATACTACAATCCAAGGCTATAGTTGGAGATCTATTTATGAGGTAGCAAGTGATCCTGACTGCTTCAGCCCAAAAATTCTTCTCCAAACTGGAATTGGACAACATACTTCACACCTTTTCCATAATGGTGCAATTCATCCTTTCTGCGACACCATTTTGTTGAGGAGTACCAGGCACAGTCTTCTCATGCTTTATGCCAAACCTGTTACAATATTCCTTAAATGCATTTGAGCAATATTCTCCATCATTATCTGTTCTTAAACACTTCAACAATATGTTAGTCTCTCTTTCAACAGCAACATGGAATTTTTGAAATATTCCAAACACTTCACTTTTATTTTTCATAGGATATGCCCAAACTTTCCTGGATGCATCATCTATAAATGTTACAAAATATGATACTTCTCCTAATGATTTGATGTTAACAGGCCCAAACACATTTGAGTGTACTAATTCTAAGACATTTTTCTTTCTGTCATGGTCACCTCTAAGGAATGAAACCCTTCTTTGTCTACCATATATACAATGCTCACAAAGCTCAAGATTGTAGGATTTCAAACTTGGCAATAAATTTTTATCAACAAGGAATTTTAAGCCCTTCTCACTCATGTGACCCAAACGCTTATGCCACAGATCTGCTGAATTTCATTCTTTTGTGACAGCAGCCAAATTTGATTTTCCTATCAATGTATTCAATGTGTATAATGTTCCTGTCTTGGGTCCTTTGGGCACGACCAATGCACCTTTGCTAATTTTCCAGCCTCCTTTTCCAAAGCTTGTGGAATAGCCTTCATCATCCAGTCGTCCCATAGAAATTAAAGTCATGCGCATTTCTGGTACATGCCTGACCTGTTTCAACAATATATCTTGTCCATCTTTCATCTTGATTTGGAAATCTCCCACTCCAACAATACTGCGAAAATGACTATTCCCCAAATGCACTCTGCCATAATCACCGGGATTATATGAAACAAAATTATCTTTGCATGGGGTTACATGGTGAGATGCCCTAGAGTCAAGGATCCAATCAAAGCTACTGCTAGATGTATATACGCATGCATCTTCTACTGAAACAGTAAACAACACATCACCATATGTGGCTACAGTAGTAGTCTCACCTTCATTTGTGCTGGATGACTTGTGATTTGTACCAGACGGTCTCTGATCCTTTTGTCCTTTCTTCCATAATCAACATTCTTTCTTCATGTGCCCGGGTTTGCCACAATGAAAGTAGATGATCCTTCCTCTCCTTGATTTTGATCAGCCTCTTGATCTTGATCACCCTTGCCGGCCTCGATCCATTCTCCTACCATGATCAGCTAGAGCTAGAGCATCTCCTCTCTGGTTTTCTGCAATTGACTTGCATCGCAACTCCTCATTCATTAAACTGCTGCTAACATCATCAAACTTTAGGGTCTCTGTAGTTGTTGAAGTGCTCATAGCTACAATTAAATTTTCCCAGCTGTCTCTCATAGAACACATTAGCAAAATAGCTCTAATTTCATCATCTAAAATGATTTTAATAGAGGCAAGTTGATTAGTAATAATATTAAATGCATTCAAGTGCTTAGCAACTGAAGCACCCTCTTTCATTTTGAGATTATAAAGCTTCTTCATCAAGAACACTTTGTTTGATGTTGTGTTCTTCTCATATAGATCATGGAGCTTCTTTCATAATCCTTCAATCGTCTTTTCTTTGGACACATTGAAATAAACATTCTTTGCTAAATATTGGCAGATTGTTGCAATTGCCTTTCTATCTAGCTTATTCCACTCTTCATTTTTCATTGATGAGGGTTTCTTTGTTGTGCCCTCAATCGGCAAATACTGATCCTTTAAAATCAGTATATCCTCCATCTATGATTTCCATAGGGCAAAATTAGCCCCACTCAACTTCTCCATATCTGTAAGTGTTGTCTCCATTTTCAATCAAATTCACACCCCAAAACACAAAAACTCCACTTAAAAATAAACTTTAATTATTACTCTTTAAAATTTTAGTAAAATGTGCCTTCCTCCTTTTAATTACCCTTTTCAAAATTCCTGCTCCTTTTTAAAATATACTTTTCAAAATTCCAACATATAATTACATATGTTTCATAATAAATATAAAAACATATATAATGTTTTAACCTTTTCACATTTCACACATACATATGTTGGTTTGAGAAAAAACTTGACGTATACATGCAAGATGATGTAAAAAAAACTTACGAACACCACGTTTCAACTCCAATCTCCACGGATCTCCACTTTTCAAACTCCAGCAACACATTTGAACATAGGTCCACGACCTTGTTTTTCTTGCAGCAACTGTCTTTTAGTTCTAGCATTCCTTAGCTATTTCTTGGACAGATCCTTCAACAACTCCAGCGGTAACAACCAACGTTTTAACGAACGCTGCCAGAGCAAGGCGATGGCACTAAGCAGCTTGCATAGTGGATATTCGAACCTAGCTATGAGAACACATAACACACAACGGATTTATAGTCAGAGACTTAGACGACAATAACAAAGAATAATTCAAAGAGACAGACAAATGGAGAAACAACAAGATTACTTAGTCAGAAACAACGCAATAGATAAAACAATCACTGGAGAACAGAAATCACTTTGCATTACATAACAGGCTTCGACCTTGGCTTTCTTTCCTTGGCTAGAGAATTACAAATTTATAGAGGCAGAAGAAGGATTTATAATCCTATATGTGATTTAGATGGAGATTTGGAATGATCTAGAAACCACTGGCGGTGTAGAAGGATCTAGAATCCTGCATGTGATTCTAGAAACTACTGGCAGTGTAGAAGGATCTAGAATCCTACATGAATTTGGCTTCACACTTAATATGTTGTCCTTTGAAATCCATGACTCTTCTTAATGTTGTGGATGGGAAAGGTAAAGTGACTCTGTAGGTTAGCCGAGATATGTTTTTTCTTGATAAATTAAAATTCTTCGCCCCAAATAAAGCACTGCAAAATTAAAACTTGGTTTGAATGTTATAAACGTCGTGACTCGTATGAATGGAAAGAAACAATCGAAGAAGCTTTATCTACAGAGTTTCGAGTCCATAGAATTTTGATTTCGTAAAATATTTTTAATAATAATTATTATTATATATAAAAGAGTGAAATTTATTTTAGAATTATATATATTTTTTTTATTTTTTTAAATTAAATTAATTGATATAAATCCATCTTAAGCATGGATTTAACATGAATTGAAAAATTCAAATTACTTGTGCAAAAAATAATGTGTAAATTTTTATTATTTAAATTGTATTTTTGAATGTTATAGAGATTACAAAACTTAAATGTGTAAGCCGAAAAATTATTTGTCAAATTTCAACAAAAAAATATATACTTAAAAATGATTAAACTGTAAAATACTAAGACGATTTCAAACTTTTTAACCATAATTCTTTTTCAATAGATTTATATGATATATACATATTTTTTTAAAACAATATATAAAATCTTTTACATAACATGTGCTTTGAGTAATTTAATTACCCACATTTAAAACAATTTTTTGTTATTAATATATTTTTAAATATACTTCAATATTGATTCATTGCATTGGCGAATACATAGTCTTCGGAGATGGTTGTGATTCTTAGGTCCTCTATTTGTGTACACCAGGTAATGCCTTATTGTTCCAAAACTCAAGTAACAAAATAGAAATGGCGACATTTCCAAGAAAGGGCATTGAATTCATATGACTACCAAATTGCCAACAACATAACTGGCATGTCTTTTGAATTTGTAAGGAGGGAATATTCTTTTATTTAATAAAATTGTTTTATAATATTAAATAACGCAAAACTCTCCAACCCAGGTGCCATGAATAAATCCCACTGTTGAATGCAAGTGCATAAGGTCTGCCAAACTTTCAAATGCAAGCGCCACAAGGCGAGCCCATTGTGCACAACCTATGCATGAGCAGAAAGTGTTGACATACCTTGTCCCAGGTGTGTCACACCCAACTAACTGTCTTTTCTCTGCCACAAGATGTTGTCGGTCCCAAATTTCTTTCGAGGCGCAATATTGATCTTTGTCAAGGTCCTAAAGCCCAACGACTCTTTCCCCAGGTCACACAATGGGTCTTCTTGCAATATTCCACTAGTCTAGTTGATCCTACTTTAGGAATGAGGGTAATGTTCTTATTACAAACAAAGCACAAAACATGTTGGATTACAAAGAGAAACATTCTACTTCAATGGTTGCTTGCTACTGGAAATTTGTCGTTGCAACATTTGGTTATCACTAAGGTACGATAACTAATCGAAAACTACGTTGGTGAATGGTCACAACAATGGAAGCGAAGGAGATAAGAAACACAAGGTACAATCACTAGGCGTTGAGAAATTTTCTAAGATGACACTTGAGGGACCAGGAAGAAGTTATGTGTGTGGTAGAGGATTGAATCACTTATTTGGATTTTCATCTTATTCAAGCTTGGTCGACTCTGTGTGTCTTGGCTAGTGCTCTAAGAATTTGATTCCCTCCACAACCCCTGCCTCCCGCTCCCTCCAATTCCTCAAACAACTTGGAACCCTCTTCTTCGAGTCCCCTAGATTCAATCTCTCAAGTAGAAAAGTTGCATAGTCTTAAGGATTCAGGGTCTTCATAAAGGAGGGAGAAGAACTCTGGAAAACCAATCTCATAAGGAAATGAGGTGAAGGAGTGGACCACTCATAGCAAGATAGCAATGACAAACAATCCAATGGAAGAGACACCACAACAAGATGCCAACACCAACACTAGAGGAACATTTGTTGAATGGGAAAGACTATCATGGCTACTGAAAGGTCAGGACAATCCCTTCGGCTTGGTTCACTATCAATTAATAAGAAAAGCCTTCCTAGCCTCTGATTTTCTGTTTTCTTTTTTGCATGCTCGTATGGTTTTTTAATGAAAAAAATTAGTCTCATGACACTCAGAGAGACCATCTAGTTTACCACCTAAAGGTAGATGGTCATCCCCAAGCTAGCTCCCAGTGAAATAGTTTTTTTTTAACTAAACATGTTCAATTTAGACATAATCCGTTAACATTTTTACATACTTATATTCTATGTAAATTCTCAATAATTTAATGAAATCTTGTTTAAAAAAAAAACGTTGTGGTTACAGGTAATGAAGAAACAAAGACTTAGTAAAAGGCAAAGCATGGTAAAAAAGAAAAGAAAAGAAAAGAAAGAACAAAAAGCAAAAACAAGCACCAAAAAAGATAAATGTGATTAAAGAAGAAGAAATAGGGCGAGACGAGTTGTGAATAAACACAAATACTATGAAGAAAACAATAACAAACCGATTTAATTGAAAATATAAGGTGGAAAATGCACAAAATAATGATCTAAGATAAATCTCACCATCTCCTTATAAAATGTACATATACGTGTATGAACGTTCTTAGATGAGAATTTCTTAAACCATTTTAATTTCAATTTCGACTCATATATTTATATATATATAAAAAAAATACACAAACTTCTACCTTTAGTTCATATTAATTTGTTGTCATTTGAAATCCATGACGTTTTTAAATCTGTTGATGGGAAAGATAGAGTGACTCCGTAGCTTAGCCGAGATATATATATTTTTATATATATTAAAGTGCTTCGCCCCAAATAAAGCCCTGCAAAATTCAAACTCGATTTGAACGATATAGTCGTCGTGGCTCGTATGAATCCCAAAGAACCGTTATCCACATAGTTTCGACTCCATAGAATCTTTAATCTCCTTCAGATTTTTTTAATAGTAATTATATAAATATTTTTAATATTAATTATATATTATAAGTTTGAATTTATATTAATTATTTTTATATTTTTTAGTTTAATTAAAAAATATAATTAATATAGATCTATTTTACTATAATTTAGTTGAGCTGTGAGGGATCAAATTTCTTCAAATGTAATTTTTTTAGAGCGCAAAAAATAATGTGTATTTTTATTATTTAAATTATATTTTTGAATGCTATGGACAATACATAACTTAAACTTGTATAGGTTTTTGGACATTGTTTCCTGATTTTAACTCTTTTTCCATGAAATCTTTAGCTACACTAATATGGGTAAGGCTTCCAAACTTACCCTTCCAATAGATTCGACCAGAGGGTTTGGAACAAATTGGTAATTCGTTGAGCTGCTACATCAAGGCAGACATTGAAGGATTGGATTCAGGTTTCATCACATTGGTTTGTATATGTGTTGAATTGGATCTCACTAAAGCATTCGTTTGTATATGTGTTGAATTGGATCTCACTGAAGCACTCCGAGATAATATAATTCTCAAGTCGGAGGGAAAACAATTCTCTCAGCCATTAGACTCTGAAAACACAACTTTCAGGCGCCGCAACTATCACCAACGAGGGCACTTGGAAAAGGTTTTCCCTTCATCAAAAGGGTCGTCTAGCTCCCAAGAGCAGAGAAAACCAATATTGATAAAAACTCAGCATCCCTAACCCCCTTTACTTCTCAAAATCATAGTCAATTGTGGCACCACCCCATTCCTCAAGATCGTAGTCAATTATGGCACCACCCCATTCCTCAGTGAAGGAGAATTTTCAGGCTTCGAATAAAGAAACAACATTAGCAATCATCGTGTCGGCATGTAGAGGGCAACAAACACATCCATGACTGTGACAACAGTGATAAAGATGTAAAACGTTCCATGTTCGACAGATATGAAAGTGATGGAGCTCTCTCAAAAGAACAAATATAAGGTCTGCTTCTCACTTGTAAATGATAAAATTATTGGTTGGGTAGACATCCTAATGTGTAACACCAAAAATGTTATAGTTTTTTCGCAATCTGATGTAATTTTCTTTATTGATTTAATAAAAATTAATTTAAAAAAAAATAAATTCATTGTTTCGACGACTCCTAAGGAAATTCAAGCTGAGAAATATTTGGCATGGGCATCAGAACCAGCAAAGGAACAAGTAAGCAATGTTGAAAACTACAGAAGAATAAATATGCAAGGCAAGCAACAAGGCTCAATCCTCAAAAAGGTCTGTGATAGTCTAGGTTCCGTAGTTAGTATGTTTTGAAAATGATGTTTCCCTTCAAATATTACAACAGATATAGAATAGATCAGTCCATATGGTGAAATATGCGAAGCCATTCTTTGGTAAATGAAGGGTAACATGAATTCCATTGGCTTTTAAAAAATCATTATCCTGCCCACAACCAAAAGCTACCACCTCTACCATGTAGTCAGCTTGTCTAAAGTACAAGCGAGGAGTTGAGTATTTAGAATGCACAATGTGTTACCAGGAATAGTGTCCACTCGGATGCTGCTATTCCCACTAAGACTGGTAGCTATCTTAGAAACAAACAAGTAAAGTCTACTTTCGTTTTCCTTTATGAAAATAGATAAGAGTGGAACAAAAGAGACCAACCTTAGTCTTGCGCTTGATTTCCTTGTTTGATTCCTCTCCTTCCTGATAGATCTTTTCCGCTTCTTATTCTTCTGCCCAACTTCAAAGAGCACCTGTGGAATCATAGCAACATACTACTATCGAAGAACAAAGATCTATATTCATAAATAACACAGGACCAGATATGTGCTAACCATACAAATGCATATATAATGAAACATACAAGAACATGGAGGAAAACTTGAATAGCTTTATTAAGATCAAAAAGTAGCAAGAGGATTACAACCATATGTTCTGACCCAGCATCATCCTCCAGCAAGAAAGCCCTTCTTCACCTCAAGTAAAGCTTAGATCACCCAACACTATGAAGTTACACCAGAAAACCAACAACACTTCTCTACAAGATACAAGATTCCAGCCTCCGGATCTCTGTGATGAGGGATCCATATATAGATGATTGTAGGGAGGTGAGTCATCTCTTGGGGTCTTGATTAGTGTCCTCTCCCTGATAGTTCTTGATTCCACTTGGAGAATGGTGATCTCTTACTCATCCCTGGTCGAAAATAGAGAGGCAAGTGTCAAAGGGGAAGCTTCTGGAAGATTCCATGATCTTCCACCTCGCAATTTATCCCTGCCATTTGTCCATTCCCGACCATCGCACCATACAGAGGGGCCATTCAGTATGCATCGCACCTTGTACATTGGGAAAGTGATATGCATCGCACCCTCTGCACTGGGTTTTCAGTATGGTCCAGTTTCAACCATTTCTGAGCAGTTTTTAGTGGAGAACTTCTGGGAGATGATGTAATCAGCTGACCTTGTTCATTTAAGCAGTGAAGCAACACTTTTAGGGACTTAGGAGCCCTCAGTTTATGGACATTTATGATTGGGGTTGAAGTGCCCAAAAATGTCTATAAGAGTTGCCCCCTAAAGCATGAGGTCGTTAATCTTTTTTGATGTCGGGTGAAATTCTTTACTATGAGGATCTGAAGTTTTTCTGAGCTGGGAGGCGACCTGTAATAAGATACAATACAATACATTATTTGATAACATTTTTCATGATCTAGCTGAGGCGGGCATTCCCATGCTCAACTTTATAATCTCATTTTCATGTACATAGGACAGACGATCGTCTGTGTGACAGACTGATGATATGGACACATCATCCTTTCATTTGGATGATCATCTGATCGACAATGATGTACACTGGATGTTTTTATATTCCTGAATATATCGCAACCCGGATGGATGAGACTAGATCTGGGGTCTTCAAAACTCGTTCAATCTTCACTCGGAGTACAAGTCGATCCATGTGAAAAATGTTCTGGAGTCGAACATGGAAAGACATCGCCTAATTACCAACCAATGATGTAAGCTGTTAACGGGCGCGAGAGGAATCACCAGTAATGACAATGACCCTCAAGGTACTACAGTACAATTCACGTGGTGTGAAAAGGGACTTGGCGTCGAACACAACGTAAAATCTCTCGGTCGAAGGCCATTGATGTAAACCTGTCGCCGAAAGTGAGAAACTTGCCATTGAGGCATGCAAGCTTCAAAGTACTGAAAGGGGTTGTTCCTAAGTCAACTTCTTGGATAATGAGCTGATGTCGACAAGAAGTGACCCGCCGTAGGAGGGCCTTAATGAATCCCACATCTACGACAGAGAACGAAGCAAATGATTTTGGAGGTGAAAACGATCTGACGATACAGGGTTCAGGGTGGTGGTCATGAAAGAATGGAGGATGAATGTATTGCAGTGGGTGAGACACATGTGAATTGTCTGAATGACTTCTCTTGAACATATCGGCGACACTGACAATGGATTGGTAGCGTTAACCCCAAAGATGGATGGTGTGACGGATCAATGGTGATGACCAGTGAACGGAACAACCCAACCCGGTTTGGATGCGGAAGGAAAGTGTCATGTTCAAGAGCGACTTGCTACCAATAAATTTTATTCAAGTTTTCTTCCCAATTTTCCCCAGTCATTGCTGACCAGTACCTCTTTATTTTTGTCAATCTTGAGGAGTATAACATATACTTGTTCTATAATCCGCCCTTCGGGCGAACCTGTCGCTATATTTTAGCGAGCCTAGCGACAATGAAACTTGTTCTTGTCCATTTGGACGAGTTTGTCGCTATTCAATTTTAACAAGTTTAAGGACAAAGATAACTCGGTCCTTTTCAATTTTAGAGAGTCTAAAGGGATGGAAAGGAGACTCCAAAGATTATTTTTTCGTCATATAATCCCTTAAGTCCGAAAAAGCGTAAAATAATACGAAAGGGATGAATTTTCGATAGTTTTAACGAGCCGAACAAGACAAGCGCTTGATCTTTTTGTGTAATAATCCATCAAGTCCAAAAAGATTAAAATCTAGATGAGGGATAGCACTTTTGATGACTTTAACGAGCCAGAGAGGATAATCGCTCGACAATCTTTTCATATTTTATGAGTCATTTGAAAAGAGCTCAAAGGAGACTCGTTTTCGAGGAACGAGTAATGATTTCGGGTAGCAGATGATTCCAGGTAAGGTTTGGAATTTTCCACTCACGGCAGTGTCACAAGGATGGCTAGTAGAATCACTCTTCGCAGATGTTCCTCGAAAGGGTAAACAATCAAATGGAAGTGAATGATCGGCTAAAACAGAGTGGAGGTGATGGCAAGAACACGACCAAGGCTCAAAAGCTGGCGATAAGGCATTCACAATGGTTATTTACCGGTTCATTTTTTAATGAGCTTAAACTCTGGGGGAAACATTTTCCATGACTTATGTTTATTTTTTAACGAGCTTGAACTATGCGCTAAAACTGCTCGTGGCGGGTTTATTTTTAAATGAGCTTGAACCCTGCGGTAACACTACTCTCCAGTCGTATGATAAGGATGTCTCATTCAAGATGCCATTCTTTATGGGGCTTGCTCCTTTTGTAAGATTTGCCCCGGATCCTTTCTTTATGCAAGTTAGCAAATGACAAGCCTTACGGGTTTAAAGGGTTAGAGATCCTACAAATTTAAAAAATAAATGGTCGCTCTTCGCTTGCATGCGGATAGGTTTGCATGCCCCCAGGTATAGCGAAAAATTCCCAGGTTACCATGAAAGTTCCATCCGCGTAGCAGACAAAATGCTTCCTTGGCGATGTCTACCGAAATAGACAAAGGTTAGTGGCGCAGAGATGCTTCACTCACATAACTTTGACGAAGGTATCTTAGTCCAGCCTAATCCCATTTTCCTGTGAGGACGGGTGTGTCAGACTAGTCATATATCCTCCGCAGAAACCTACTCTATACCCAAGTTTTTCCTGCTGAAACAGGCCAGGGTGCATGCCCCCCTGGGTTTCAGTCACATCCTCCTGAATCACTCGCGCTCATCAGGTGGATAGACTGGAGATTGATGAGACATTCCTTGCATGAAAAGACCATTTAGGGATGGAATTTGACTATTTGCGATGTGTGAACCGGGGAATGACATTTGGTCTATGAGCTTGACCATTCTGCCTTCGTGCGGAAAA
>APFE031680530.1:26877-91460 GCA_000404065.3 Pinus taeda | reverse complement strand
ATGTAAGGGAGCTGCAATCAAGGAAAAGTTAGCAATAAACTTTCTCCAATATTGTGCTGCTCCTAGGAAGCTCCTAACTTCTATAGCAGATTTGGGTTTAGGCCAGTTTACAATGACTTCAACCTTAGAGGGATCTATCTTCAATTCACCACCCCCTACAATATGACCTAATTAATTCAAAAATGTTTTGCCAAATTCACATTTTGATAACTTAACATAGATATTTTCTTTTTTCAAAACATCTAGAGTCTGCTTTACATGCTTTAAATGTTCTTCCCATGTTTTACTGAAAACAATAATGTCATCTAAATATACAATTACAAAATCATCAATAAAAGGCTTGAGTACATCATTCATAACTCTCATGAAGTGGCAGGAGCATTAGTTAGGCCAAAAGGCATAACCAACCATTCATATAGCCCTTGCTTTGTTTTGAAAGCAGTCTTCCATGCATCTTGTTCTGCTACTTTGACTTGATGATAGCCACTATGCAAGTCTAACTTGGAAAAGTAAACAACTTCTTTTAGCTTATCTAATAGATCATGTATGCGAGGAAGAGGATAACGATTCTTGATCGTTATTTTATTCAGTGCTATGTAATCAATGTACATCCTCCACGAACCATCTTTCTTTCTCACCAACACAATTGGAGATCCACATGGTGATGTGCTTGGCCTTATGAACCCTTTATCGAGCAGCTCTTGTACTTTCTTCTTGATCTCTGCATTCTCTAAAGAGGATAACCTATACATTCCGATGTTAGGCAATGGATCATCTTGCTGCAAATGAATATCATGTACTATTTCCCTTTTGGGTGGCAGACCTTTAGGTTCTTGAAATAGGATATCATATTCTGAAACAACTTTTTCTAAATCTGCTTTCTGTTTAGCATCACAGCCTTCAAATGCATTGGTTTTATCAAGGGTCTTTTCCTTTACAACCATTAGTAAAAATTGCTTGCATGAATTTACAGTTCTTTTCATCTACCCTGAGTTTATGAGAGTGTAGTTATTTCTGAGTTGATGAGCTCTTACAATATATTCTATTCCATCTTTTGTGAGTTGATACTTATTTTCAGTTCTATAGAAAATGGCCTTTCTATCATACAAATAAGGACTTCCTAAAACAATACCACATATATCCAAGGGAACTATATCTAACTCAACCTCATCTACAAAAGTTGACCCAATAGCAAACCTAAATTTACATTGTCTAGTCACTTGTAGCTTTGCTTTATCACATACCCAACCTAATGGATATGGCTTCTTGTGAGGTGTTGTTAGTAAGCCCAACTTCTTTAAAATTGTTTCAGAAATCAAGTTTCCTTGTGAACAACTCTCAAATAAAGTATCAATCTTTTGATGCTTGGAAATAACTCTAATATGAAAAAGCTCATGTCTTTTCCTCTCATTGTCTTCATTATCAATAGATTATGCAGAATTACTAGTAGATGCTTCAGAATTTTTACTTTTTATACTTGTGGTTGTGATTGTTGTTTCATCACCTAAGTCTGACCCAAAATCTTTCTGAATATCAGTAGCAGTCTTCTTCTTCTTACCACCAAACTTCTTGGGTTTCAGCTCCGGATGCAAAGACCATGAGTGTCCATCATCATCCCCATCCTACTTGTAGTGAGTGCATGAAGGTTTGTCTTTATGTACAGTGTTTGTTTTCCTCTCCTTCCATTTTTTCTTCTTCTTTTCCTTGTTCTTTCTTACAGTGGGTTTTGATGATCCCCCAATCTCTGGGTTCACATTCTTTCCTCTAGCCTCTAGATGTGTAGCCTGAACGGATACCTCATCTATGCTAGTGGGGTTAAACATGAGAATTGTGTGCCTCAAATAGCTGTGCAGACCACCTATATACTTCAACAAAGTTTCAGGTGAGTCTAGAGAAACACCTAGAATTAAAGCTCTTTTTCTAAATTCCTGGGTATAGCTTTGTACACTTTGGCCTTTTAATTGCCGAAGAGTTTTCCAAATCATCATTGCTTGTTGCATATAAGCTAACGGATAGAATTATTTTTTAATGGCATAAACAAATTCATTCCAAGTAGAAATAATTTTACCATGCTTCTTCAAATCAGCTTGTGTTTTTCCTTCCCACCACACTAGGGCAGTTCCTCCAAGGCGAAGGCTAGCTAGCTGAATCTTTCTCCTTTTTGAATTGATGTTCTGCACCCTGCAATATACATCAATATGTCTAATCCAGTTATCTAGCTTTTCTACATTTAATTTACCATCATAAATTGGTAAATCAAATTTCACATCTAATTTAATCACAACAGTTTTATTCTTTTTCTTTTCAGGGCTATTTTTATGTGAAGAAGATGATGAGGATGGTGATGATGGAGTAGATGGTGCATAGAGCCTCTCTTCTTTCCCTTTGCCTTCTGGATGGCCATCTAGAAGAGGTTCCTCGACTCCTTTTTCTCTTTGAGATGCTGAAGTGCTTTCACCTCTACCTTTCTTAAATTCTCGATACATCTCCTCCACCATGGCTCTCATGGTCATGAAACTATCCATGAACTGAGAGTTTGATTCCGATGAGGTTTGTTCTACCATCATTCTCCTAGGATAGACTCTTCCAATTTCAATATTAGCCCCAACAAATCTCCTTCTCCTAGTTTGAGCTTTGATCTAGTTAGCATTCAACAATCCAGCACAAGCTTGTCTAACCTTAGAAAACCTAAAGCTCTGATACCACTTGATGTGATAATGAGTTCTTAGACTAATATTAAGGTATTACATACTCATGTGCAAGGATCTACCTATGTTACTTTGTGCAATGGATCGATAAGATTGCAAAATACATAGACAATGAAGAAGTAAAAGAAACATAATAGACAAACACACATAAACACAGAAAGTTTAATATAGAGTTTGTAGGTTTTAACCCCGTACAGAAATTACCTGCATACAAATTCCAAATCACAGGAAAAATAAAAAATGCGAGAGCATAACCCATAAAACACATATACACAGAGATTTCCCACTCGATCTCAAAACTCAGACTACCAGCTTGATTTTTCATTATTATTCATTTCAATGTTACAATACATATTTATACATGCCGAAGCATCCAATACCATGGACCAAAACCATCGCGTCCAAAACCATGGACCAAAAACCATAGGTAGGTTCGCCCAACCTAATATAGGGTCCAAAAAAAAATTCTCTCGGGGCGCTGCCCCGAACCCTGTAAAGGGGGGCTACCCACCCCCCTCAAACCCCCCTATGATCCCCCCGCTGTGCAATCGGCGCGGCGAAGGGGGGGGCTCCGCCCCCCCTCTAACCCCCCGGTTCACTACGTAGGTTAGTCGTGGAAAGAATATAACACAACCCAACAGAATGTATACTCTATGGAAGTCAACCTTGAATGTTGTACAGGTTGATAGTTGCTTGTACAAGTTTAGGGACAACCTTGGTCACTGGTTAATAGCCATGCAAAGATCGATCTCCATGAGGACCCAAAAAATATTTGTTTTAGCGATCCACGCAGCATCCTTGATAGCCCATGGGGTAGCAAATTGTGTTGCTTCCAGTAAGCCTTCTTCAAGTGGAGGAAACTGGCTATCCTCCAGTAGTTTCCATGAAACCAACATGATAAACAACAATAACCAACCGTAATGAAATGACTTGGTTTCATCCTGGGCCTCATAGAAATTCACGAGGAATTCCTAGCACAACTATCTGGACCAATTGAAATGTATGTCTTTCGTGCATTGAGCATCTAGGGATACTACAGGAATTGAAACTTCATCTGCACGAGACTTTCTCATCACCTTCCCTCCTAAAATTTGGGTGGAAATTTTAACTATTGGGCCTATTATTGATAGGATGGAATACCCTCATGCCTTCTTCACGAGGCCATAATCTCTCTTCATTCTTTCTGTCAGGTCCTTTTCCCCAGTCTTTCCACCAAACTCCTTGTCTAGATTCAGTCCTTTGTATGGAAGGTGTGTGATTATGTGGATTATCATGTTAGTTATGGGGATAATCCCTCCTAGCCATTAACATCCATCGTGCACCAAAGTGAGTAGCTAGCACGTACATATTATGTTAATTAGGGTGCGGTGATGAGGGGTTACCCACAGCATATTAAGTAACCTCGAGTTCTCAACAGTGTGGACACACTCCACTGTCTCTAATGTGGTAACACTTGACTTTATGTAGCAGATGTGCTTAATGTACTTATTTTTCACTAATTGTGGAAACCTAGCATGATCTGCGAGGTCCCAACCCTCCATTTTCAGCAGTGGGATCCGCACAAGCCGCAGTGGATCTTGATTTATTTATATCGTGTTTGTTTTGATTTTATTTTCTTTGTTATATATTTACCCAAAATACATCATAGACAACATAAATGGACACTTTTTTCTCCTCACCCTTCATCAGAATGAGGGGAGATTAGGCCTTTCCAAGCATTTAACTCTAACTGTCTCCTTAATAAAGGGCTCAATTTTTCTCTTGCACCTAATAAGATTCCTATTGATGATGTTATTTTTAACATTGAGTATGGTATTAAGGACTTTCCACATATTGTTAATGAATTTATTAAATATTGTGTTGTTGTTCTTAGAAAGGTTAAACCTCCCATGAAAAACATGAGCAAAGTAGAGTTTGTCACCCTTAAGTCCATAAGGGACAACCCTGACATCATCGTCCTTAAAGCTGACAAAGGTGGAGCCATTGTCATTTGAAAAATGACATACCAGCTTTCCAATAGTGGTAGTTACAGAAAGCTTAAGAATAATCCCATTAATTCCATTTTTAAGGAAGTGACATTTTCCATTAAATCAAATTTGTCTCTTAATCATCTCTCCCGAAAGCTAATTGAGAGCAATCCCCTTCGCCTAGAATTTATGGCCTTCCGAAGATTCATCAATTTGGGTCTCCCTTAAGACCTATTGTTAACACAATAGGTGGACCTACCTATCTTATTGTTGAGTTCTTATCTTCCAAGCTTAAACCTCTTGTTGGTCTTACTGATTCTTTTGTTAACGACTCTACCTCCTTTCTTCAAGAGTAGAAGGATATCAAGTTGGAACCTAGAGATTTATTGGTTTGTTTTGATGTTGTATCCTTATACACCAAAATACCCATCCAAGAGGCCATCGATATCATTAATCGCATCACTAAAAAAGACACTGCCAAGTTAGTTGGCCTCTACCTCACCTCAACTTTCTTTAGTTTCCAAGGTGAGTTCTATGAGCAAACATGCGGTGTTGCGATGGGTTCCCCTCTTTCCCCTATCGTCGCCAACTTCTTTATGGAAGATTTTGAGAACAAGGCCTTACCCTAAGCTCAATTTCACCCTAAAAAATGGAAGAGGTTTGTTTATGATACTTGTGTCATCTAGCCTCATGGTCGAGAGAAGCTAGGAATGTTTCCTGACCACCTCAACTCTCTTTCAGACTCCATCATGTTCACAATGGAAGTCAAGGTGAATGGTGGCCTTTCCTTTTTAGACATTCTCCTTTCAAGGATGGATGATGGTTCCTTATGTCACCAAGTTTTTCATAAGAAAACTCATAGGAAACAATATCTCCATGCTCGTTCTCATCACTTTCCGAGGCAGAAACTCAGTGTTCCAAGTACTCTTACTACCCGTGCTCTAAGAATATATGATGATAGCCACCTTGAACAAGAGAAATTCTACCTTCTTGAAGTTCTTAGAATTAATGGGTATATCAGATCCCAAGCCCTCAAGGCCTTTCATAAGGCTTATAAAGTGTCAAGAGATAAACCTGCACACGTTGATAATATGTCTAAGGTTCATCTCCCTTATATCCAAGGAACCACGGACAAGATTGCCCATATCCTTAGGAAGAGTAATGTCTCTTCTTTTTTCAAACCTCTCAGTACCATTAAAAATTATCTTAGATATGTTAAGGACCCCATTGACCCTAAGGACGCGAAGGGTGTCTACCTGGTTCCCTGCTCATGTGGTATTCCCTACATTGGAGAAACTGGTAGGTCTATTAAGTAGAGAACCAATGAACATGTTGTTGATATTAGTCACAATCGCTCTCACTCATCAGCCCTAGTAGAACATGCTGAGAAATCTAAACACCATTGTTGCATTGACGATTCTAGAGTCATTGCTAGGGTTGATCACTTCCACCACAGGAAGCTTAGGGAAGTGATTGAGATCGAGAGACATTCTAGAAATCTCAATAGGGATGTTGGTTGGAAATTGAGTAAAATCTTGATTCCAGCTCTCTCAGCATGAATCCTCCTCCCCTTCTTCTCCTTTCTCCTCTTTATTTCTATATGATTCCTTCTTTTTCTTATTAATTTTTTTTTAATTTTTTTATTGTTCTTTAATTTTTTTACTTTTATTTTTTCATCTATTTTTAAAATGTTTATTTTTATTAATTTAGTTAACATATATTTTCCCTTGTTTGGGAACAATAAGATGCTTTATTTATTTGTTTTATATTATTATTTTTTAAGTCAACCTAGCTATTTAATAGAATAGGCCCTCCCGTAACAAATAATATTATATAAATTATTATTAAAATTCATTGAAATAGAATTTTCTAGATTTAGTTATTCCTAACAGCTAGTTCTTAACTAAACTCTTGATATTTTTATTTATATGAATAATTATTAAATTCATTGAAATAGAATATTCTATATTCATTTATTCAGCATAGCTAATTTTTAACTAGATTCATAAAATTTTAATATTCCAATACACAATCTCTTTACCAAAAAATTTTAAATAATATTTTTCTTACCTTAGTAACTATTTCTGTAATGGCTAAATCTAGGCAATGATGCATCCATGCTATTTATTCCTACAAATCGATTGATTTCTCACCTTGTCCTGAGGATGAACCACATTATTTGGTTCAAAACGTCGACCAAATCCTAATAATGTGATTAATTTGGAAGACATATTTCTCCTTTAATTTCCCTTGGGTCACAAAGATGTAATGTTCTGTCTTCCTTTGGCATAGCTTGGAGTGAGTTCTCAGAACCTTGATTATTAGAATCCATGGAGAGATTCCATTTTCTGAGTGAAAATTAAGCTTCACAGCCTATTGCATTTAGTTTACATTTTATGCAATCTCTATTTGTGGGGAAATTTTATGCTCATTACATTGGCATTGTGTGTGGTTCATGCATGTTCTGAATCAAAAAATTTAGGAAACTGCCCTCAGAGTATTGCAATTGGCTTGATTGATCTCTTTGTGACAACGTAAGACTCTCCAGATTTCCTTAACATTAGTGTTATCCATAGAAACTCTACCCCTGATTTATGTAAGCTTGCGTGCAAAAGAGTATTTGGGGGCCTATCATGAACAAGAGTTTTTGAGTGTGAGCAGTAGGCCTTGATGCTATTAAAATAGGAAAAAGGCCCTATAGCCTTAGACCATTTAAACGGAATCTAGCTACAGGGAAAATGAATAGCTCGGCATAGGCTGATTGATTGAAACAAACTTTGATCCCTTCTAGAAATCAAAGAAATTGTAAACTGCCAAACCACTAAAAAAAAATTTGAAGGAAAAAGCTAAAATTTGAGGACATGCCTTGCCATTTTTCTAGAATTAGAATGTAAGGAAGAAGTTTCAAACATCTTAGAGGGGAAGTTTCCTTGAACCACAAACACTTCCCATTGAGATTCCTCAAATTTGTGATGTGTTGAAGATCGTTTTAATCTCCACCTTCCATATTTGAACATGTTTGTTTTGGGTACAATAGGAGTTTGAGGGGAAGGAATAAGGAGAGCAAGGAGGTTGCCTCTAGAAAGAACTCAAAGATGTAAGTGATACAAACCAATGAATACAGAAACACCAACAAACCACAAACTAGAAAACATAGATAACCCAACCTGAATTTTTCCATTGCAAATAACCCTTGAATGGAGCTCCTTGATCTGTGATTCCCAAGGTGTTTGGTTGGCTTGTCTGCATTGGATACTTCATATTGATTGTTGTGCACATTAATATCCACTTTATTTTGAATTTAAGGGACTAGTGTAAAGTCGATCATTGTACCTTTAAATAATGTTCCCAGGCCTGGTGAATAGAGCTCCTTGAAATACCATTCCCAAGGTGTTTTGATGGCTTGTTTGCTTTGAGTACTTCATATTAATTGTTGTGCACATTAATATCCACTTTATTTTGAATTTAGGGGATTAGTATAAATTCCATCACCCCGCCTTTTAATAACTTTCCAGGGATAAAGTTCAAAATCTAACATAGCCCAATGATCTACCTCCTCATTCATTTCTCACTTGAAAGAATCACATTCATTCTAAAAGACAGAGAATGTTGTCTAATTCTGGAGAGGATATTCATTCATCTCTACTTTTCTTGATTGGAATTGTAAATTGTTGCTTTTATGACCAAATTACTAAATAAAAATTGAAAACCCCATGCATAATAGATGTTGTCTATTGAATGTTTTGGAGTTTTTGGCTGAAATCTAGCGAAACAATCGTTGGTGAAATCTTGATTTGTGTTCTTTTAACAGGGTTTTTGACTACATATATGGATTCAACACCCTAAGAAACCCCTCAGTCACTTGGATTGTAGAGAGTTCATAACTAAAAGTTGTGATTCCAATAAATACCTGCCTCAATTATGGGCAAAGAAGACAAGAAAATAGGCCAGAGAAAACTCCAAAATGTCTAACAAATAGACTATGGCTGCATAATAGGCTATCTTATTTCCTATGGAATTGTGAAGACCCCCGCACATGTTGTACCTAGTCTATTAAGCTTTCAAACGTGTCCATATTTTTTTTTAATTTTTGGTCTTTTCATTTATATTTTTGTGGTGGTGGTTATGTGATTCTTTAACAAGCCTTATATTTTGTAATAGTTGAAGCAGTTTTATGTTGCAAGGTTAATGTGATTTAATCACAAATTAATGCTTCAGGTTATCCTCATTAGCTTCCTATATCCATTTCCTCTTGTATTTTTGATGTACTTGGCAATTTGTTTGGTAATTTTGATAGGTGAAATAGGTTTTATAAAAGAAATTATTTTAGTTAACAAAAGATGTTAGTATAACATATAACAAAAGATGTCAATGAAACAACTAATATCCATATATGGAATACTTGGTCCATCTAAAGTCATGGTCCCCATTTATTCAATCTTGTAGCCTTTACTTAGTCTCTGTAGTCTAATAAACTTTTGAATTCTGTTGTTTTCATATTTTTATTTGTGTTTGTGTGTAGCAATTCTTTGATTTAGTGACAGAAATTATATGCATGATTATCTATTTTACATTTTTTAATTCAATTTTATTCCTCAGAGGAAAAATTTACCTGATCTTTTGGGGGATTTTTCCAGAAAAGAAATTTTTATGGATGGCAAAGCTAGAAATAATCCCTACCCCCCTTCACACACTTAACTGAAGAATAGGTTAGGTTTTGTTGGTACTTGACAGGGCCATTCAACAATCTAAATAAAGGCTAAATTCACAATATTCAATATATTTAATAGCCACATCAAAGAAACCACACTCAAGGGAGGAGCATGCCCACCAGGATTTGGAAAGCATGATATATTGGATGAATGATTTCATTAAATCCTTATAATATAGGGATGTTGGGCATTTTAATCTGGCGTTGTGTCACAATGTACATGTTTTCTAATAAAGGGCACATTGGGTGTTGTTATACATGTAAATTTTGGTAGGGAAACCTATAAAAAATATTCTTTAGTATGTGTTCATGTATTTCTATGTTTTCTATGTTCAAGTTGCATGTGAAGGCTTGTTAAAAAGCAAACAATGGAAAATGAAAGAAAAAAATTCTCTGGTCATTTGGTTACAACGATTTTATATGTGGTGTAAAAGGGAGGAATGCAAATTAAATTAAGGCACTTTATATACAATCCTTTCACGTATGTTCCAGATTCCTCCAATATTTTATGTTGTGAGATTGTATGTAATTACGTTTAAAACACTTTTGGATAATTCTTTAATTTACTTGTTGGAGTCTTTGGCCACTGAGGACTAATTTTTGTATTTGTATTTCAAGGTTTTGCAAATTTTTATCTCAAGATTTTGCAGATCTTAGTTGCCTTTTTTCAATATCTCTATTTGTTGTTTTTTGTAGGTAGTATACATATTGTTGTGTCTATTGAAAACATTATACTCGTGTTCTTGCAATCTTTACCATTCTTAATTACAAAATATCTTGATTTTACACCAATCAACATTTTACGTTGTTGCCGACGCACATGATCAACATAAATATATGCAATTAGATGTGGATAACATGACTTATTAGGTGAGCCTATTTCGTATTAGTTTGATTATCCTACCCCGCAATAAGATGGCTTAGTTGACATATTTTGATTTCTTTTTATGTCCTAAAACATTGAGCTAGCAAAATCATTTTGTCTATTATGACAAGAATTGTTGGATTTGGAGGAACGAATCAGTAATGTGAGTACAAGGTTCTGTGAAGAGACAATTTCTAAGTGTTTGAATAAAAGTGCATATTACACTCGCATAGAGTCTAGTGCATATGAAACCTCCAAGAATCTGCTAGAGGAAGAACTTTGTAGATGTTAGGTATATGATATTTTCTTAGGATGTTGTTATAATGCTTCATAGTTAGCAAGATTACTTGAAAGGACTGACAAGTTGGTTTTAATTACAATTGAGATGTTCTATGAAGGAATTATATATTTTTATTTGCAATTCAGCCTGTCATAAATAATTAACTTGATTTTGCAGGAGGAATACAAGGACAATGACGAACTATGTATTCTAGACTGTGCCCATATTCAACATTTGGATTGCATTAAAAATGGATATTGCTGAAAATTTTGTGCCCTACTTGCAAGAAAACAAATTTGAATGTATAAATTCTCGAAGGTAGTGAAAGTACAATTGAAATGCATAATTCCTTAGAAGGAAATTGACTTCAAATAGGCTAGAATATTTTTCTAAATGATGACTACCCAACTATTTTTTAGTAATTCATTGTCATTTGTTGCAAAATATATCGAAGATGACCCAAGCATCTCATTAACTTATTTAATAGATGATGTACATATTGGTGCTTTTTTTCCATATGCTATTTTGTTAGTGTTCTAGAACTTGCACTTATTTAAGTTAACATGCATTGTCCCTGCTTTTTTGAACATAAAGAAGGCTTTCCAATAGGTTGCTTCTCTCATTTTGTTTGAAGGAAATTTAACTTTAATCTCAAGGTAACCTTATCCCTTGAAATCTCTTTGGATTGTATGAAAGACTATTATTGTTTGATGGGCTATTGCTTATTCCGCTATTCCAAATATCCTCATGCAATTATGTTTTATTATTTGGAGGATAGTTTTATCTTTTGAGGTTATTTTGATTTCTATACATTATCTACAACTTGCTTTTTTAGCATGTAACTTAGTTGGCATGATTGTACCTTCGCTTTTCATGAATGTTTAATATTAAGTTCCTAAGGTGTTTTTTTCTATGGTGACGTTTTATTTTCTTTGTTTATATAGGTCATCTAGCTAGATAGTGGCCATTATCACCCAACTGAAGCAAACTTGTTCGAGTTCTTGCTTTTCTAGGGAAAAATGGCATTGACATTTCTAATTTTCAGGTATATGTCATATAAATACTTTATAGTTTATTTTAGTTTATATTCCAATATTCATGATCTTTCATGTCGTATACTTTCTATTGTATCTTCTTTCATTTACAGAAGAGAAACTGAGTATTTATGGTAAGAAGTAGGAATTGAAGAAAGAGGAGAACAATGACACTAGAGAGACAAATGCCGATAGAGAGAGAGAACATAATCATTCTAGTGATACCCTTAAGCTAATATCCGCATGAGACATAAATACAGATTGATGGTCAAGTCTTTAGAGTTGGTGAATTCACTTGCAATGTCTTGGCAACACATGAATGATAATGTTTTGAAGTGATGAAACAATATTTCATGTGTAAATTGCCATCCAACCAATATTAAGTTGGAAACTCATTGTAATATTTGGCTTTTCATATAATATAATTTATGTGATTCAAATGATTTATAGTTGTATTTGATATTATTTAGTATTGTAATTAACATATGTAACCTTGGTTTTTCATATTAAACGAACATGCACATTGTATGACATTTTTTTAATTTAGTTACAAAATCATACTAATTAATTTGTGTTGATTAATAATGAACACAAAATCAATATAAAACTACTAAATTTGTAGTTTATATTGATTATTCATGATGAACACAAAAAAATGAATATATGATGGCTAAATTAGTCATTTATAATAATTATTAATGAAAGTAAATGAAGTGAATATAAACTACTAAATAGGTCATTTATATCATGAATATGAAACTACCAAGAAAAGATGAATGACTACTATAAATGATAAAAAGATTATTACAAATAATGAATAAATTTTGCACATATATGACTATTAGTAGCTAATTTACAGTATCTTATAACGTGGCCTAAATTTAGTCATATTTATTTGGTCATTAATTGGTTTCAAATGACGACTAAAATTTACATATATATGACTATTAGTAGCTAATTTACAGTGTCTTATAACGCAACCAGCTTTTTGGCCATATTTCATTGGTCATTAATTGGTCTTCTTGCGTGATCATGTAGTAGTATATTTTGTTGTGTATTTGGTCATTAATTATGGCAATTAATGACTAAATAAATGACCAAATTTATAACTAAATATACTACTAGAAGATAAAATTGAGACACCCAATTAATGACTAATCTAAATACGAATAAAAGCTGGTCGTGTTATAAGATACTATAAATTAGCCACTATTAGTCACCAATGGAAAAATGGTCGTTTATGTGCAAATTTTAGTCATTTTTCTAGTAACCAATTAGCCATTTTGTACTAGTGTGACAAGTGCATCTTTCATGAGGTATGTCTTTCATGTCCTCATAACTCCATGCAAAGCCATCAAGATGATATCACAACAGACTAACAAGATGCTCTTTTTGGGATGGATCCAGGTCTGAGCTTATGTGTAAAGACTTTCCAGGACTAATCTCAACAAGAGTGGTCTCGGGCTCGAGAGTACGGGGAGGATCTGATAGAGTTTTTGATGAAGAAGTTTGAGAATTGTAACTCTCTTGAAAATCTAGACTAAATATTTGATGAAGCATGTCAATATTTGGCATTATATCTAGATTAATAAAGAAGTCTCGTATCTCCCCCTCCTGGGTTGACTCGATATAATGGTGGATCAAAGAAACAGTTCAAGTCTCCTCATCACTACTGTCATAGTCTAGCCATAAGGTATCTTACAACTCTTGAATAGATATAGTAGGTGGATACAAGGTGACTTTCTTCCTAGCATCTCCATGGGAAATATACATATCACTAGAGCGACATCCAATATAAGCATTGGTTGTGGCAAGCCATGGTTGTCCCAAAATCAAGGGATGTCCACCAATAAAAATATTTGGTTGAAGAACAATAAAATATGTGGGGTATTCCCAAGAATCAATTGAAACAACCACATCATCCAACACACCTTCTGGCTTGATTTTATATTTTTCTACAAGTTCAAGCATAGTAGGGGTAGGACGAATATGGGTCAACCTACGTTGATCCATGGTTTTCCTGGTCATAACATTAATTTCCACCCCCAGGTCTATTAACACATTGGGGATAAGGATATCACCAATCTAGATAGAAGCAACTCGGTTTCCAGGATCAATATATTTCTCCATTTGTGCACATCTTGTCATCAATGCGGCTAATCTTCTATCAAACTGAATGGTCTGAGGCTCTACTCTTTTCCTTCCTAGCTTCTTAAGGCAGAGTTCCCTAATGATTTTTGTACATGTGGGGGTCTCTTTAATAGCCCGTAGCAAAGGGACCTTTATGAAAATATTCCTAAGCTTGGAAGCTAGACTAGACTCGGGAATGGGGTCATTTTTCTCCATAACTAGCCTCTCTAGATAGGAAAGTTATTTCGAAGAAGATGGTAATTTTGAATGTGTGGGAATGGTTCGAACAGTGACATCCTCTTTCTAAAAATCGGGAATTTCCTCCTCATTTCTCTCCTCAATAATTACCATGGTCTGTTTTTGTTTTTCTGGTTTTACTACCCTTCTCATTCTCAATTGAAGCTCATGGATCCCAACCAGAAAGGTCTGATAAATGGAAGAAGGGAGTAGTCCAATGGAATGAATTAATTGTACCACCTTATTATTAGGATTCGGTACCATTTAAGAAGGTAGTTGGGGCGGTCAAAAGGGTTGTGTTAAAGGTAATGATGGCATTAGTTGACTTTTTTGGGGTAAGGATGGTAAAGATGGTTGTGACATGGGATAAGGTGTATTTGTAGTAGGATATCATCGCATAGGTGCAAGATAGGAATAGTGAGAGTGATTTGACCCCCTCCATCATTGTTTCCAAGGTTGAGGAGGTTGTCCATATTGAAAGTGATTCCCATGCTACCAAGGTTGAGAGTGATTTGCATTATGATAGGATTATGGTGATGCATTCTAACCATAAAAATGTGGTGGAGGTTTAGGAATGATACATGTACCTACCCGAGGCCAATTTCTCCATGCTCCCATGGCATGTAATGGCTCAAGTTCGGATTACTCACCTTTGAATGCTGCTTTCATTCCCAGTATAGAAGGGCACTCCTCGGTAGCATGCTTTCATGCACAAATCACACATTTATTAGTACCTTTAACATCAACAGGACATTCTCTTAAAAGATGCTCTTTCCTACACTTTGGACAATAAATAGACAATGACTCTTGTTCTTCTACCAATTTCTGTTGAAATTTCAAAAAGTATATTTGTTTGCTAACTGTATTCATAATTTCAATTTTCATATTGTAAATTTTTTTCAAACCAATGATCATATGATATGTAGATCCAAGTTTACTATTTCTACTTCCACCTCCTCTACTAGATCTAGATTGATTCCATGAGAACTTCCTACACAAGTCACAAATTTGATCAAAAGCCTTTCGAGCACTATCCCTTTGTCCCAACAAATTCAAATTATGTCTAGAATCTTCAATAATCCCACATAAGAACAAGGTTCTAATAGTACTTATGTCATTTTTTTTTTTGGCCTTTGGAGGATATATAGAAACCTCTCGAAATAGTGTTCTAAGGTCTCCTCATCACCTTGCACAATAGTGAATATCTCATCCTACATTTCTCTAGTTTTACAATATTGTTGATATTTGGTCAAAAATACTCATTTCATTTTGTCCCAAGAATTTATAGTATCTCCTCATTATCCCATGAACCATTGTAAGGTCGAATCCTTGAGTTGCAGGAAATAATTTTAATTTCTAGGGATCTATAGAGTAATCATAGCTTCTGCATAATATATCAAATTAAAACAGAAAAGAATCTAGATCCTCATGTATCTTACAATGGAAATGAGTAAGAGATGATGGTAGAATATTCTTCATTCATGCAACTATTCCTGAATTCATGATTGGAAACCTAAATGTGGATTGTTCCTCATTTACCTGATTCTCGCCAGTCCCTTTAGCATGGTCCTCGTTTTCTGCCATTTTCGCACCTCCAATCGAACCATTCCCGACAAAATTATAAGGTTGATTATGGTTTAATTTAGTCTTTTTATCACCACTAGTTTCCTTCTTCCCCATTTTGGGTTGTGTCACACCCGAACTACTGTTTCCAGAATCCAAGTGGATAGTTCCTGCGTGGTGAATTTGTGTGTGTTTGGACTTTCTACTTGCAAAAGAAGGCCCAAAATGAGAAAAATATTCAGATTTATCAGTCTTTATTTGGCCCTTATTGGGCTTTAGAACCCTATCATTTTTAGGCATTCATCTTAAAATAGTTAACCAAAAGAATGAAAATACTTTTTAAATTACAGCAAAGAAAAAAATCTCAAATCAAATGTTGCGAAATAAATAAAAAAATCATTACTAAGAAATCCTTCAAGCAATAGAAGCACACTGAAGAAAAAATAACACCATACTTACCCCTACTGCACAAAAAAATCATAAAGTTCTTACCAAATCTTAAACTCCTCCCCAACAATAGCGCCAAAATGTTAGGTGTTAGAGTTGTAGTTCAGCAAACTCCTTCAACACTTAATTGTCAACCTAGAGCTACGTAAGCTTAGAGGTGTAGCATAGGAAATGCCAAGGTTAATGGTATAAACTTTCACCAAATATGTTCCTATCTTCCCTAATTATATTTGCACAATCAAAGAATTACAAAGAAAATAATACCAAAAGAATTTTGGTGTCGGAATCAAAAGGGAAATACTTTGCAAAAACTCAATGAAAAGAACTTCAAATTAGCATAAACAATCTTGATCAATGAAAGAATGAAAAGTAGATATTTGAGACTTAATGTCAGTGCAGTCATAAGACAGAGAAATAATTAGGTTGTGAAGTGAATTTGTCTTTGTTACAAGTTTTCCTTCTTAGTCTAAATCATTGTTCCTATACCGCAACAACGTTCCTGTACTGGAATAGAGTTCCTGCACTAGAACAATATTCCTATACTAAAACGATGTTCCTATAACAGAAGTATGTTCTATTCCTGCACTTAGAATTTTCTCTTTCATACAAGAATTCTGGGTTCCTATACCGGGGTACTCTGTTCTTGTACCAGGGTATCAATTCCTATACCGAGACGGAGATTCATGTACTAAGCAATCAGTATTCTTGTATTGAGCTTCCAAACCACTTGCATTAAATGTATATTGTGCTAACTAGAAATTAATTTGCAAGGCAAATAAGAGCAGAGGAAATAATCACATAGAATCAAAAGACTCCTTATCTAATCATTCGTTTGAAAGTGAAAATTACCTCAGAAGTCAAATAAAATATCTATTGCAAGAGAAAGCCTCTTCGTGTGAAAAGGATCATCTAATCTAAATAAAAAACATCCCTTCTTTCCTAGATGACTGTCATGATATTAACCAAATCACACTTTTACCGAATAGAGGTTAAGTTCCAAGGTTCCTTCACTAAATTCCAGTCTTAAACTAAACTATTCCCACAAGAAAATAAGCATAGTCATATATCCTCGTAATGTGGACAACATTTCATTAAATTTCAGGGAAATATAAATAATTTAACCCCAAGTTAAAGAGAATGCACTTGCACACTCATAAATGAAACACACTTGCATAAATAAAATAGATCCACTTGCAGAACAAACACCCTTGAGGAAGCAACACTCACCTGTATAATTAAAACACAATGGTACAAGTAAACTAAAACAAACCCTTTGCATGAAAACTACACATTAAAGGAAAGAAATGCTACCACAACCTTTAGTAAATGAACACACCCACACCTTCACACCTCGAATCTGAGTCACAAGGTGTATGAAGAAGAAAAAGATATGTTAGCTACATAAAAAGATGAAATACTTCTTGCTTCAATCCTTCATAAGGAAATATATCTAACACACCTTACGAAAGAGGGAGAATGAGTTGGGTTGGCTGGGCCCTAACCAAACAGCTCGTTTCCCTTTAACGTAATCTAGAAAATCAAATGCTCAAATAGTGCATCACATAAAATATTAGAACATGAAATGAATAAATGGCATAGATCCTTGTATTAACGCAGTAATTGCAAATGTACATTGTGTATTGCTAGATCCAGCCCAGAAATATGGTGACAAAAATTACAGTATCAGCCAAAAATTCTCCAGAGTATCGCTACCTAGTTCTACTAGAAGCCCTATTAAATATACATCATTCTGCTCATGTTTGCAATAGAAATAAAACAAAATTATAATCTTAGGCTTTCGGTTGTTTGACAGAAAGACTAAATCAGGGGTATTCAGTCAAAACCCTGGCCTCCATATCCCATATTTTCCCCAATGCTCAGAGCCCAATAAAGTTTTGTTGATCTTTTGGAAAGGAATGTGCGCAGATTTCTAAGCTATAGTGGCCTTTGGTTGTGAACTGTGTTGATTTTCCCAGCTGTCGTGGGTACAAGAACGTGAAAGGTACAAGAAGGTTCCTACACCAACCCCATCTTACACAAGGATTAATGCTTTCTCTCTATCAAAATACCTTAGGAAATAAAATATGTACGTTGCAAATTCAAATAGGCTATTTAATATTTTTAATTAATAAGCAAGTTCATATAACCCTTAATAACAAAAATCATGAAATAAGTGCAGGAATAAGTGCAAGGGTTAGAGGGAGGGCAAGAATAAATAGGTTCCAAGGGTAAAACAGAGGGCTTATGTAGTGTGCTTTGGGTAAAATGGAGGTTAAAAAGAAGGCAATTATGATGACCAACAGACCTCCCATTTCCACTTTGGAATGGAAATCAGCTGAAGAAACCCACCTCAATGCTTACACTTTGCTTTGACCTATTAACGGTCCAAACATATCACCACGAACTCTGCCACTTCCTTCTTTAGATTTAGTGAGTAGTAGAACTTATTCACTGTTGTCAATGTCTTTTGGTATCTTGGGTGACCTAAATATGGTTTACATGAAACTTCCTCAAGATAATCTTCTTGAGTTTTTTGTCGTCCATCACATAGATCCCTTCCCTAAATATCACCAACCTATCCGTTGTAAGATGATAATCCACATCATGGTCACCTATACGTTGCTATAACTTGAGCATAAGCTCCTTGTACCTATCATCTTGGTGTCCTACCTGTAAGATCTAATCTTGTAAATTTGTCCCATATGAGCTCATTGTTGCAACATGGTTCAATTGCACTTTCTTGTTGAGAGCATCCACAACATTGTTCTCATTTCCCCTGATGTACCTAATCTCAAAGTTAAAATCACTGAGGATATCCAACCATCTAGCTTACCTGGAATTAAAATTCGGTTGGTCAAATTGATATCTCAACCTACGGTGATCTCTCATCAAAACAAACCTCCTGCCAAGAAGTTAATGTATCCACATCTTCAAGGCATGAATAATAGTTTCCAACTCAAGATCATGAGTCATATAGTTCTACTCATGCTCATTCAATTTCCTAGACTCATAACATATCACTTGTACCTCTTGCATAAAGACTCTAGCAAGCCCTCTCTTGCAAGAATCTGTACATACTACAAACTCTTTATCCGGGTCTACAATCTTTAACACAGGAGAATTTGTCAACAACTGCTTCAACTGCTCAAAATTGGATGCACACTCCTCTATCCATTAAAACTTCTTACCTTTCCTTTATAATGATGTGATAGGATATGAAATGCATGAGAAGTTCCTGATGAGCCCCCTATAGTAACCTGCTAAGCCCATGAATGATCTAAGTTCCTCCACATTTCTAGGATTTTCCCACTCCATGATAGCTTTTATCTTTCTGGGTCTAGTGCTATGCCATTCTTGGAAACAACATGTCCCAAGTAGTGTACTTCTTTTGTAAAGAAATTGTACTTGCTAAGATTAGCATACAATTGGTTCTATCTTAGAAATCTCAACGTTGTTGTTAAATGTTGAACATGCTCTTCCTCATTCTTAGAATATATCAAGATGTCATCAATGAATATAATAAAAAACTTGTCCAAATGAGGATGCAACACACTATTCATCAAACACATAAAAGTAGTTGTAGCATAAGTCAAACCGAATGAAACTACAAAAAACTCATAATTTCCATACCTAGTCATGAAGGCAGTCTTGTAGATATCATCTTCTTTGATGTGTACCTAATGGTATCCTAATCGTAGATCAATCTTTGAGAACACTACTACTCCCTTCAACTTATGAAACAAGATGTCAATCCTTGGAAATAGATATCTATTATTTATCATCACCTTTTTTAGCTTCCTTCATTCAATGCACAACCTGAGAGTAACATCTTTCTTCTTTACGAAAAATAATGGTGCACCCCAAGGTGATATACTTGGCCTAATGTATCCCTTTTCAAGAATTTTCTCCAGATGCAACTTTAACTCTACTAATTTTGGAGTGCTCATCCTATAAGGTGCCTTTGATGTTGGTGCTACCCTTGGTACCAACTCAAAAGAAAATTCTACTTCCCTGTGCAAAGGAAACTCTGGAATCTATGTTGGGAACACATCTTAAAACTGCTACAATACAGGGTACCTCATGAAGATTTATGCACCCTCAACATCCTTACCCTTGTTACTGGAAATATGAACTGTAAACATTACACACCCTTTTCTGCAACATCTCTTAGCCTACATAGTTGTGACTATCCTCACTAATGTAGGCTTCTTCTTCCCCCGCAAGAATCTCTTCTCTTGATTATCATCCAGGCTCTCAATATACTTATCATAGTAATCTACTTTGGTCTTGTGAAGATACAACCAATCCATACCCAAAATCATACTATATGATCCCAATTGTGGTACATTCAAAAGTTTTTTGTAGGCATACCATTCAACTCAAATTCACAAGCTATTACCCAATGATGAACTCTCTTCTTTGTACCTGTATCCAACTGCACCAACCAAGACTCTGCACGCACTTATTTTCTCAAGCCACACTTATCTACCAGGTTAGGATTAACATAAATATAATTAGATCTAGGATCAATCAAAATAGAGATAACTTGATCACAAAGCTTACCATCCATTGCAATGATAGGTTCATGGTGATTCGCTGCCCATTGTCCATGGGCGCATAAATACGAGGAATACTATGCTCAACATCCCCAACTATTTGTGCCTCCTAAGCACTATAGATTTGAGGCCTACCTCTTTGGTACAATAGAAAATCCTTCTTACAATCATCTTTGCCACATATCCAACACTACAACAGTGCTCTACTATCACCTCTAGTCTGCTACTCTCTAGGTTGCAACACATATCCCTTCTCAATTGCATTAAAATTCTTGTAAGGAGCAACATTTTATTTCTCACTTCCATCCTGAGGTCTTGACTACTTTAGTGGCCATTTTCATTTGACTTTATCATTTCCTTTCAATTCATGCTTAGGATCATATTTTCGCTTTGACTGTTCAACAATGCTTCAATTTTGAGATGGCTTCTTCTAATGATCTAGGCTCATCAAACTCAATCCAATCTCTATATGTTACTATAAATCCACTGATTAATCTCTGTGTATTATCCTTCTCCTCATTAAGATATGGTACATACCTCAACAGCTCCAAGAATCTGCTAGTGTACTCATCGTCTATCACAGAACACATCTATAGCTCATAAAACTCCTTATTTTTATCATCATAGTACCTCTATGATAAGTGAATTCTTCTTGAAGAGCCTCTCAAACTCATCCCAAATCAAGTAATCATCCCAACTACCTTTGACATTATTTACATCCTCCCACTAGATATATGCTTTCCCTTTAAGATTGAAAGTATCTATCTTATCTTTCATGTTCTCTGAATAGTTGTGCAATATGAATAATTTCTTCATCCCAAGCAACCATGCCTCTACATCTTTTGGCTTCTTCATCTCTCCATCAAATGTAGGAGGCTTGAATTTCTTGAACTCCTTAGGAAAATACTCACCCCTCCTATAAGGATGATGACGGTGATGGTTGTAATGATGTATCTTGGATGAGGAACTAGATGGTGCCCATACATACCATTCCTCCTGTCAATTTTATCCTGTGATCTTCCACCTATAACTGTGTCCCCTCTATCCATCCTGTACACGTATAGAGACTTGCTACCATAGGCTCCATTAGTTTTCTCTTCCTACTCTTGACCGATTCTCATATATCCCTATCTTTGTAACTCTAACAAGCTCTGAATTATTGTTGCATTAACATCTATCTGCTTCTCATAAGTCATGGAAAGTCTTTCATGAGCCTCAACCAACCTGTCATTTTCTTCTTCGCAACTTTTTATCTCTACCATCAAGCTCCTTAATGTATCTGCTATACTGGGAGAGTACTCTCCTCCTTGCTACCCAACTAATCTGTAGGGAGAGTCATGTGAACTGTAGTCTACCATTTTCCTTGTCATCTTGAATTCTCTTCTTCCTACAAGTATACCATGTCAGATAAACCAAATAGATACCAAAACCAAATCCATACCTTAGTGTTGTTTAGGGGAGGCTTATCTCATCTGCAAGATGAATCCGCATTAGCATGTACATGTATTGTCATAAAAGTATATGTGTAATAATATAATGTCACAACAACATCATGCATGATCATACCAAGTTTATACCCTAATCCCATGCATGAAAATCATAACCTTGATAACATCAGACTTACCCAAAGAGAGTGAAACCATGCTCTAATACCACCCTGCAGTATCAGATATGACCCAAAGAGAGTGCAACCCACTATGATACCACCCTGTAACATCGTGTCCTCTCATATCTACCCACTTCCATATCCTTACTTGGGGTAAACATGAGTTGAGGGGTTATTATGATATGACTCAACCTCCTAGATAACCTTAAGGAAATGGAATTAACATAACTAGACCTTACTAGCTTCCCTCAAGTTCCACAAGGCCTCTAGGAGCAACCCAACCCCTCCAGGTGTCCAACCCCTAATACAACTCACCTTTTTCCTAACCTAAAGCCCCATTCACTCCCTTTCCAAAGCCTACATGTGATTATGGGCTCCCAGACACTCCCATATGCCTACATCAGTGCGAATGTGGCCTTTTTTTGCTAGTGTTGTGCCAGCAACTACGAGAATTAAGGTTAATTTCCAGGTCCATGGCTTAGCCTCTAACGAGAAAGATGTGAAACTTTTAGAACTCATAAAAGACATGAAAACAATGCTTGTAGACCAAAACTGGAACCATTACTTGACCTGAACAACCCCAACCAGAAATGACATATTGTGAAACACTTGGTAGATATGCCACCTAAATATCATGAATGCAATTGTGAACATAAGGGACTTAAAACTTATCTGAGGTTTAACAATAAGGGTCAATACCTTCTCTCATTAGTTGTATTAACACCAATTAGGTGTTGCATTGATCATTTATTCCGTTATGAGTGAAAACATGAAAAGGGCCATGACTAAGATTTGCCATAAAACCATACTTATAACCAACATATAACTAGAGAAATAACCATAAGAGAACAACCATTAAAGCCACATAATAACCAGTACCTTTCCTTTCCAAAAGAAAGAGAAAATTAGATTTTATTAACCATAGGAAATTACCAACCGAGTTTGGGACTTCCACATTCGACCCAACCATAGACTAACTGAACCAGACCTTGCTTTCAGTCAATCACCCTCATGCTATATTCCAAGTAAGAATGTGGGACCTTTTGGCTTAGGGGGTCTTGGCCCAGGTTCAAAGTTTGTTGCACCAACCATCAAATCCCTACACTATTGGCCCTTTCAGTAACAACCTACGTAGCGCAGGCTACAGTCCCACCCAAAGCAATATTGGGGGATGGAAGAACCAAGTTTCTACATCCAGAGATGAGTGTTATTCCTTTTAGCCCCTCAAATCTGGCTTTGTACAGATCGATAATCCCTTAGGGCTCGATACTGCAACTCTATAAAAAATCTTTCAGACCTTTGCAAAGGTCTATGATCAGCCTTTGTGGACCCTTAACAGTGGATTTATCCACTTATGTGCATTGGAGAACAACCCTTATTTAGTGTTCATGCAGATCTACTTAATTTATTTTGTAAACATAACAAAATTCATCACATTCTTCACAAAAGTACTTAACATGCATTGCGTACATTTATTAAGACTTATTCAAGAGAATCACACATCATTAGATCAATATTCCTTAAACACGTTATTCTTCAATAGCATATATCATAAACAAAAGAAAACAGAGATAAACAAATATACATAGGATTTCTTCGGCAAATTTCTTTATTTATCTTTAATTCAGGATTACAGACTCAAAACTACCTTGTGCACTCATTTGTAGGGGTCCACACACTCAGTTGCGGACTCTACCTAGGCCTTTATGCACTCAGCTGCAAAGCCTTTCTTCTCCTATCAGATCCACTTCTCTGTGTTATCACTTCTCTTCTATTGACCCATTACATCCCAGATATCTTACCTTAGACTATCTAAGACACACCTATTTATAGCCTTTTCCATACAATCCCATGGTCCGTGGACCATGGGTGGGTCTCAAAACCAACTCAAAATTTACATAAACAAGGGGCTAAAACCCCTTCAACCCCTAATCATCTATGGACTATGCATCCACAAATCATGGAGACTTTATATTAGTTGCAAAAAATACATCAAAACTTGGATTATTTTAACCCCAAAACTAACCTAGGGGACCCCATCCCAATAGGCCCCCATCACAAAGATCGTGACTCACCCTCAAGTCACTCGTATAGCACTGCAATATTGTTGTGAAGGTCCCCCAACTTCACCTAGATGATGGCAACTTCAGAAACGCTCTGAGTTGCCACCTTCTTAACTTCCTCCACTAACTTTTCTGTTGTTGGTCCTTTTACGGCCAACCTCATTGTCTGTTGTGTCGATTGCAAGCCTTCAAGCTTGTCCTGGATGGTGGTCATGACTTGATAATCCTCTTCCAACCATGGATGCAACTAGGCCTTTAGCAAAGCCTCCTTCTTTTGTGCTTCCTCTACCTGTGTGAGGAGCTGCTTTACCTCTTGTAATCTATGTAGGTTTTAACCCCGTAGAGAAATTACCTGCATGTGAATTTTAAAACACAGAAAATAAATAATGCGAGAGCATAACACATAAAACACATATACATAAAGATTTTCCCCTGGTTCCCAAAACTGGGACTACCAGCTTGATTTTTCATTATGTTCCTTTCAATGTTACAATACATATTTATACGTGCTAAAGCATCCAATACCATGGACCGAAAACCATTGCATCCAAAACCATGTGCAAAAACCATGCACAAAACCATAGGTAGGTCTTCCCAACCTAATATAGGGTCCAAAAAAAAAATCCTTGGGGCGCTACCCCAGACCCTGTAGAGGGGGGCTACCTGCCCCCCTCAAACCCCCTGTGACCCCCCCTCTGTGCAATTATCGCAGCGAGGGGGGGGGGGGTTTCCATGCCCTCTAACCCACTAGTTAACTATGTAGGCTAGACGTGGAAAGAATATAACACAACCCAACATTATCCCACTTGTTTCTTTCTTTCCATAGGGGACCACGGGAGAGATTAGTCATTTATCTAGCCCTGAAATGCCCATTGTTTCTCTACACCAAGAGAAATTCTCAGAGCTCACAGATTTTTCAATGCATATAGAGTATTCTTCAAAGTGTCCATCTTTACCGACAACACCTTTTTGTCTTCTATCATATCCCTCACAAAGTGATATTGAACATCAATGTGCTTTGTCTTTGAATGGTAAGTAGGGTTCTTTTCCAAGAAAATTGCACTTTGGCTATCACATTCTATCCTTATATCTCCCTGTACTAACTCCATACTTGAACACAATCTCTGCAACCAAACTACTTCCTTACTTGCATGAGTGGCTGTCATGTACTCTACCTCTATAGTTGATAGTACCACTACAGATTGTTTCTTACTCATCCAACAGATGGCACCTCCAAATAGGTTAAACACACACCTACTTGTAGATCTTCTCTGATCCAAATCTTCAGCAAATTCTGCATCAACAAAGCCATGAATATCAAACACTCTATCCAATCTTGGTATTCCTTGGTAGCACAAACCATAATCACTAGTGCCATTCAAATACCTTAAAACCCACTTCACTTTTGTCCAGTGCTCCTTCCCTGGTTTTGACATAAACCTGCTCAATACTCCCACTGCATGTGCAATGTATGCTCTAGTATAGACCATTGCATACATCAGGCTACCAACTGCACTTGCATATTGAACATGAGACATGTCCTCTTCCTCTTCTTGTGTCTTGGGACACTGTTTGGCAGATAACTTTACACCTACAGGAATAGGAACCTTCACTGGTTTACTATCATGCATATTAGACCTCTGCAATATTTTCTCGACATACTTCCTCTAGTTTAACTAGATCTTCCTCTTTGCCTGATCTCTTTTAATCTCCATGTCCAAAATATAGTTTGTAGCACCAATATCTTTCATGTTGAATTTCGAGGACAATTGGATCTTCAAATCCTGGATAGTTTCTTTGTCATTTCCAACCAGCAACATATCATCCACATACAAGACTAGATAAATAAAATCGTCACCATTTAATTTAAAATACACACAATGATCTGCTTTTCTTCTGGTGAAGCCAAGTCCCCCTCTAAATGTATCAAATTTCTGATACCACATCCTTGGTGACTACTTTAACCCATATAAAGACTTCTTTAACTTGCATACTAGTTCTTTCTTACCCTTCACCACAAAACCTTGAGGTTGCTTCATGTATATCTCCTCTTCCAGATCCCTGTGAAGAATTTTTGCCTTCACATCCATCTATTCTACCTCAAAATCAAAAGCAGCAACAACAGATAAAATTAATCTAATAGAAGCTACCTTGGCAACAGGAGAATATCACCAAAATCAATTCCCAACAACTGGGAATAACCTTTTGCTACCAACTGAGCTTTGTATTTCTCCACCTTTCCCTCTCCATTTTCTTGTTCTTAAACACCCATTTTCTTCCAATGGGTTTCCTTTCAGCCGACAACTCCACCAAATCCCAAGCCTCATTTTTGTGCAAATATGTCATTTCATCAACCATGGCCTCTTTCCAAAGTTTTTCATCCTCTAAATCTACTGCTTCCTTCACAGTTCTAGGATCATCATCAGTAATAGATAAAGAAAAATTTCAATAGAAATCATATGGACTATACCTTTCTGAATGTCATCTTTCTCAAACTGATCTTCTCACACCTGGAGTTTGTGGCTCTTCATCTTCTGATTCCTCTTCTACTATAGAGTTTGATTCTTCCTCATTAAGCTCAAACTCTATCTTCTTAGGTTCCTTTGGTTGGAATTCATGTTTAATAACATCTTTCACCTCTTTGAACACCACATCTTGGCTATACACAACCTTCCTTGTTACTGGGTTCCGAAGTTTATAACCCTTTAAACCATCCTTATACCTAATAAAGATGCACTTTTCAGATTTGTTGTCCAACTTGGTTCTTTTCTCCTTTGGATCATGTACATATGCATCACATCCAAATACCCTCAAATGTGAAAGAGAGGGTTTCTTACCAATCCATACCTCTTTTGGAGTCTTATCCTTCAACGTTGAAGAAGGTGATCTGTTGACTAGGTAACATGTTGTCTCCACTGCCTCTGCCTAGAATTCTTGTTCTAACCTGACACCACTGAGAATGTTTCTCGCCCTTTCCATCAATGTCTTGTTCATTCTTTCTACAACTCCATTTTTCTCAAGTATATATGGAGTAGTCTTCTGTCGTGCTATACCACACTTCTTACAAAATTCTTCAAATTCCTTACTACAAAACTCTCCACCATTATCTGTCCTTAACACCTCTATCTTATTCTCTGTCTATTTTTCCACTAGAGCCTTAAATTCTTTATACCTGTCAAAGACTTCATATTTCTTCTTAAGGAAATATATCCATGTATTCCTTGAGAATTCATCTATAAATGATACATAGTATGTAGATTTACCCAGTGATGGAACCTTCACAGGTCCAAACACATCACTGTGTACAAGCTCTAATATATGTTTTGCCCTCTTACCACCAGAGGGAAAACTCACCCAATTCTACTTCCCATATACACAATTTTCATAGAAATCAAAATCTAGAGAGCTATTACTCATACCTTCTACCATACCTTTACCATGAAGTATTCAAAGGCCCTTCTCTCCAATATGTCTAAGTCTTTGATGCCACAGCATGGTCTTCTCTCCAGAGACCACTAGATTTTCTGCTCCACATTCAGGAACCATAGAACTGTTGCACCCATCAAAAACAGTGCTAACTTGCAACTTGTACAAATTTCCAATCTGAAATCCCCAAATCAATACCAGTGCTTCCCGTACCATCTTATAGGTATCCTTCTCTAACACTATTTTTACACCTACATCATCCATCTTGCTTACGAAAATCAAATTTTTGGCCAATGCAGGAATATGGAGAACACTTGGAAGTGTTCTAACCATTCAACCTTGCAACTTCAACTTTACTTTTCCACGACCAACGATTCTAGCCTTCCTATCATCCCCCAAGGAGACATCACCACCATCATATTTCTCATACTTGCAGAACCATTCTCTATGGGGAGTGAAGTGAAAGGATGCACCTGATTCAATCAACCATGCCTCATGATCTACATGTGTACTTGAAGAAGCCAAGTACACATGCCCACCTTCATCTGAGGTGGTTTTTGCCTCTGTAGAAGGAGCATCATCGGATCCATTTACTTTTTTAGGAGCTTTAGATTTATAATCCCTTTTGTAGTGCCCTTCCTTTTCACATTTCCAGCACACCACCTTTACAGGTTTTCATGGAGATTTAGATATCCCTCTAGATTTAGATCTCCCACTCGATGACTTATTTTTGTTTATGTTCTAGGACCATCCTCATACAGACAAGGCATCACTATTCTAGCTCTCCATGTTTTTCTTTCTCATCTCCTCCATTAGCAAAGATCAGACTGTTTCATCAAATTGCAAGGTAGTTGCATTGCTACCTATTGCAATAACCAGACTATCCCATGAATCTGGTAGATAACACAAAAAACTAATGCACTTATCTTCATCTGAAATTTTAATATCAACAAATAATAACTAACTTAACACAGTATTAAATGCATTTAGATGCTCTGTCATTGAGTCTGCATCTTTCATCCTCAGGTTATACAGCTTTTTCCACAGGAACAGTTTATTCACGAGAGACTTAGATTGGTATAAAGTCCTTAACTTGTCCCACAAAGCCTTAGTCGTAGCTTCCCCTCATACATTCAGCAATACTAAATCTAAGACACACAATCGTATTGTGCTCTTTGCCTTCTAATCCAACTTCTTCCATTCTTCATTGAACACTCCCGTTGGTTTAGTACCTAGATCTACCACAATCCACTGATCTTTATCCACCAACAGATCCTCCATCTTGAGTTTCCATAACTCAAAACTCTGCCCATTAAATTTCTCGATCTCTATCTTTCCACTGCTCACCATCTTCTTTCACCACCAAAATTAATCCCACAGATCTTCCATTGAACAGGGTCTACCACAGGCCCAAGAAAAACCTCTCAACAACAAAGGCATCCCCTTGAAGACAAAACAGCTCTGATACCAATGTAGGTTTTAACCCCATACATAAATTACCTGCATACGAATTCTAAAACACAGAAAATAAATAATGCCAGAGCATAACACATAAAACACATATACACAGAGATTTTCCCCTAGATCCAAAAACCAAGACTACCAGCTTGATTTTTAATTATGTTCCTTTCAATGTTACAATACATATTTATACATGCCAAAGCATCCAATACCATGGGCCGAAAACCATCGTTTCCAAAACCATGTACGAAAACCATGCACAAAACCATAGGTAGGTCCTCCCAACCTAATATATGGTTCAAAAAAAATTTCCCCAGGGCGCTACACTGGTGCAATGGAGTGCGTTGTTTCCGTAACTTTGTCATATTGTCGCTACAGCTCCCTGACTTCTGTATTCAGTGTCTATAGGTTCGGATCCTCCTGCATATTTGTCATCGAATCCATTTCTTACTCAAATAATTTTGAACAATCAATGGCTGTGGAATCTAGGGTGGTCATTCCGTCTTTTATCACGGCTCTGTGCTACTCCATGCTCTCAAGCAGAGTCGTGCACTACAACTTTAGCTACATCCCTATGATCTTCATATTGCGTTCAAACTAAACTCAGCCAACCTCTTCTTTGGCTTCGCACACACCAGTGGTTAATTTTCTGATCTTCACTTCTGGGTGTGCATCCTCAGGGATATGAAGCTCAGGCATTGTCACGCATGCCTCTGAGTTGTTGCATGCTTGACTTTCTCCAATAAAATTTTTGTAGTTGGTCCTTCTACGACCAACCTCATTGTCTTTTGTGTCTATTGCAAGCCTTTAAGCTTGTCGTGGATGGTGGTCATGACTTGATAATCCTCTTCCAACCATGGATGCAACTAGGCCTTTTGCAAGGCCTCCTTCTTTTGTGCTTCTTCTACCTGTACGAGGAACTGCTTTACCTCCTATAATTTAGCTAGGTGTTGCACTGGTGCAATGGAGTGCGTCGTTCCCCTAACTTTTTCATATTGTCACTACAGCTCCCTGACTTCTGTATTCAAGTTCTATAGGTTTGGAACCTCCTGCATATTTGTCACCAACTCCATTTATTGCTAAAATAATTCCGAGCAATCAGCGATTATGGCATCTAGGGTGGCCATTCCTTACTTTATCGTGGCTCCACACTGCTCCATGATCTCAGGCGGAGTCATGGGCTGCAACTCTAACTGCATCTTTGTGATCTTCATATTGAGTTAAAACTGAACGCGACCAAACTCTACTTTGGCTTCATACACACCAGTGGCTAATTTGTTTATCTTCACTTTTGGTTGTGCATCCTCAGCAATATGAAGCTCAGGCACTGTCCTGCATGCCTCTGCGACTATTGACTTTAGTCATGAAATTTGCACCTGCAATGTATCTTTTTCCCTTAAAGCCTACATTTTCTCAAAGAATATTTGCTTGTTCTTCACTCTGTACTTGATGATGAGATTGAGAGTATGCTACTCCCGAGCTCTCAACTTATTTGTTACCGCTGTGTGTAGCGCATGGAGGATCTCATTGGGGAGCACTATTATGTTCAGCCTGCTGTTCTTGAGTGTGCTCAAGATGATGCGATCATCATATGACTCTGTACAAAGGGACCCATCTAGCAATGCTATAGTCCTAAGGTCAAGAGTCCTTACTAACTCAGTCGCTTGGCTCTTCCCAGGTGCCAAGATCGCTTATTTTGTGATCGTTTGACCGACACCCACCTATATTCTCCTTGCATGGATCTCCAGTTTACACAAATCCTTTTGGTGGCTCCCCAACATCTGCATATATTGTTGCTCAAACTGCTGTGGCACTTCAATGGTGGTATCCTTGATTTATCCTCGATCTCATCAAGATCACCCTCCATCAATAACATGGGATCACCCTGCGACTTGTCTTATTTCTGTTTCTTCCTTGTACCTCCCTGCTACTCTTTTCTGTGTCTTCTCAAAATAAATGGGGTACTCTACCCCTCATCTCCTCTGTTGCCTTGCTCTAAAATTTCTTCCTCCTTGGTCTCTGGCGAAGGTGACTTGCCACTTCTTTGTGACTCGCATTGCTCCTATTCCACCTATTCCTTAGTAGTGTGCTCATGCTTCACGCTAGCCTTCTCTGTGGCTTCCTTCTTTTAATGCTCTACAAGTGAGCGCGCAGATTGCTCGGTTGCCTCCTTTATCTTCTATGTTGTAGAGATTCCCACGCCCTTTATTGTTCCACCATCTAAGTATGAGGGGATGCGCCATTCTACAGGCCATCGCATGATCACCTCCTGCACATCTATCTTCGTCACCAAATATGGAAATTCATGCCATTTTTGTTATGGATCCTTTCGTGCTTGAATGTATGCTCTATGTAAGTCAGCCTTGAATGTTTCGTAGGTTGATAGTTGAGTGTACAAGTTCGGGGAAAACATTGGTCGTTGGTTAATAGCCATGCAAAGATCCATCTCCCAAGACCCAAAAGATCTTTGTTTCAGTGATCTGCACGACATCTTTGGTATCCCATGGGGAAGAAAATTTCACTTCTTCCAGTAAGCATTCTTCAAGTGGAGTAAATTGGCTATCCTCTGGTAGTTTCCATGCAACTAACACAATAGACAACAATAACCAAATGTACTGAAATGACTGGGTCTCATCCTGGACCTCGCGGAAATTCACGGGGAATTCCTGGCACATGTATCTTGACCAATTGAAATGTACACCTTTTGTGCACTGAGCAGCCTACGGGCAGTGGAAATTCATCCGCGCGGCACTTTCTCATCACCTTCCCTACTAAAATTTGGGTGGAAATTTGAACTATTGCGTTTGTTATTAAAAGGATGGAATAACCTCGTGCCTTCTTCATGAGGCCATAATCTCTCTTCATTATTTCTACCAGGTCCTTTTCCCCCGTCTTTATGCCAAAATCCTTGGCTAGATTCAGTCCTTCGTATGCAAGGTGTGTGATTATGTGGATTAGCATGTTTGTGATGGGGATAGGCCCCCCTAGCCATAAACACCCATCATGCACCAAAGTGAGCAGTTGGCGCGCACATATTGTGTTAATTAGGGTGTGGTGATGATGGGGCACCCACAACATATTAAGAAACCTTGAGTTCTCAATAGCATGGACCCACTCCACCGTCTCTAATGTAGTAACACCTAACTCTGCATAGTAGAAGCGCTTAATGTACTTATCTGTCACTAAGTGTGGAAACCTAGCATGATTTTCGAGGTGCCAATGCTCCATTTTCAACAGTGGGATCCGTACAGGCCACAAACCTTCAAAAGGACCTGTTCAGGAGGAAAAGGCATGGAAATGGTAAATTTCTTTGAATCGGGGTCCTTTGTGACCTTTGCCTTTCCCTTTCATGAAGGGATATAGTCAGGTAGCTTCTTGATGGGCTGTTACACACTATTTTGTCACCGACTCTGCATCCCCTGATCCCGGGTAGAGTCGGTCCTTGAATGACATTTTATCTGTGTCATACATCAAAATATGTGTCCACATCTTCCATATCACTCAAGAATATTAACCATGCTCATTAATCCTAAAGTTGATCCATTTTACCTATGTCTTAAGATCATTGTAGGACATCAGTATCCTGCCTGCAATGATGGCCTAGAGTGAATGATAACCTCGCAACACCGTCCCAAGAGTACATTTGTTCTCAGTGACAGTTGGATTTTAGGGATCATCGTAGGTCATCAGTATCCTACCTGCAATGATAGTCCTGAATGCACTAATGCCTCGCGATGTCATCTCTAAGTGTTAGTGTTTGACTCGTGACGACCCAGATATGGCGAATTAGTTCAAACAAAATGCTTCTGGGTGATTCTAGAGCTGGTTGTTGGGTCAAAGAAGTTTGCCTCTCCTTATTTGAGATGGTGGTTCCGCCTTTTGAGTAACCTCCCATGAAGACAAGCTTCCTCTCCTCTCATTTATGGAGGCTTCTCCTCTTATAAAAGCATCCTACATGGTTATGATTAGCTAGCGCTGGATAGTTAGCAAGTTAGCTACTTCCTGGTTTGTTGGATTGATAGCTTACAGTTTGGATGGCTAAAAGCCTAGCAATATCTTGTGAGATGTGAGAATAGCCTTTCATGTTGTGATTGATAGTGTGAAATGGTTTTGTAAGAAGGAAGCCTTATTGTGATTGCCTTAGTTTCATACTTGTGCTTTTGGGTGAGAGAGAGTCATTAGTCTTTCTGGGAGACCTTTGAGAGTGAATGCTTATGGAGACATACTAATTAGACCCTTCAAGGAAGCTTACGACATCGAGGCATGGTTGTAAGCTTTACTGTTGTTTATATTAATACAGTCATTGGTTATTTCCTATATCATGTATGAAATGTATGTTGATAGCTTATGGTTCCTTGAATCTATAAGTAGATAGTTCGTTGTTGTGCTCTATTATGTGTTTTGTCATTTTCATATGTTGTTTCAGGTGAATCATCCATTAAGGAGAAGAAAGTGATAGCTGAAGCAACGTGATGAAGACTTCATCAAACACCGATATAAGGTAGGCCTCTTCAATGATAATTATTTAAGGAATTAGCTATTGTCTTTGTCTTGTTGTGACTAGACCCACTCTAGAGCTAGAGGGGTTGTCTTTGTCCGTAGAGGGAACTTACCTGCATCACAAGTTGGCGACTCCACTGGGGATTTTACAGAGTCAAAGACAAAGGTAAGTTCTCTTTGTAGATAGAGACAACCCCCCTAGCCCTACAGTGGGTCTAGTCACAGCAAGACGAAGACAATAGCTAATTCCTTAAATAGTTATCATTGAAGAGGCATACCTTATACTGGTGTTCGATGAAGTCTTCGTCACATCGCTTCAGCTATCACTTTATTCTCCTCAATGGATGATTCACCTGAAACAACATATGAAAATGACAAAACACATAATAGAGCACAACAACAAACTATCTACTTATAGAGTCAAGGAACCATAAGATATAAACATACATTTCATACATGATATAGGAAATAACGATTGATTTTATTAATATAAACAATAGTAAAGCTTACAACCACACCTTGACATCACAAGCTTCCTTAAAGGGTCCAATAAGTATGTCTCCATAAGCATTCACTCTCAAAGGTCTCCCAGAAAGACTGATGACTCTCTCTCACCCAAAAGCACAAGTATGAAACTAAGGCAATCACAACAAGGCTTCCTTCTTACAAAACCATTTGACACTATCAATCCACAACATGAAAGGCTATTCTCACATCTCACAAGCTATTTATAGGGTATCAGTGATCCAAACTATAAGCTATCAATCCAATAAGACAAGAACTAGATAACTTGCTAACTATCCAGCACTAGCTGATCATAATCATGGAGGATGCTTTTATAAGAGGCGAAGCCTCCATAAATTAGGGGAGAGGAAGCTTATCTTCATGGGAGGTTACTCAAAAGGCAGAACCACCATCTCAAATAAGGAGAGGAAAACTTATTTGACCCAACAACCAACTCCAGAACCACCCAGAAGCATTCTGTTTGAACTAATTCACCATATCTGGGTCGTTGCAGGTCAAACACTAAGATTTAGAGATGACATCGTGAGGCATTAGTGAATTCAGGGCTATCATCACAGGTAGGATACTAATGACCTACGACGATCGCTAAAATCCAACCGTCGCTAAGAACAAATGTACTCTTGCAATGGTGCCGCGAGGTTCTTATTCACTATGGGCCATCGTCGCAAGCAGGATACTGATGTCCTGCAACAATCTTGAAACATAGGTAAAAAAGGTCAACTTCTGGATTAATGAGCATGGTTAATATTCTTGAGTGATATGGAAGATGTGGACACATATTTTGATGTATGACACAGAGAAGATACCATTCAAGGACCGACTCTACCCGGGATCAGGGGATGCAGGGTCAGTGACAAAATACTGTGTAACAGATGCCCCCTAAAGCAGGAAGGTCGAGAGGGTGGGAGGGTGAAATTCTTTACAAAACCATAACTGAATCGGAACACCATATTGGAGAACCAACAGACGGAAGTACAAATGATATCCCTGATAGTGAAAGAAGTACTTGTAGTCGAGGTATGGGCAAAGCCATCCAAAAGACAAATAGAACTGGTTTGTGGTATGGACATAGCCATCCAATTGAAAAGACCACATGAAAACATAGATATTGTTGCAGCCATCCAAAAAGACTCAAGTATGTTCGCAGCCATCCAATCAAAATATTCATGTATAAATAATCCATGCAACCTAAACTTGTGTAATCTAAGCCCAGGGTCTTGAATCTCGACCTGTCCATCATACAATTTCTAATATGCGAATAGATGTGTTGAAGTCAAGCATACTATAAAATTGCTTGATTACCGGCCCATGATGTGAACCATTAATGAGCGCAAGAGAGACCACCAGTAATGTCAATGGTTCTCAAGGTACTGCGAGTAGAATCCACAAAGTGTGAAGAATGATTTGGAGTTGAACTCCTATTAAATCACCCGATCGAAGGCCAATGAGGCAAGCCTGTCGTCGATTGCAAATAACTTGCCATTGAGGCATGCAAGCTCCAAGGTACTGGAAAAGAGTCTCTAGATCAACTTCCTAGATAATGAGTTGATGTCGATAGGAAGCGATCCATCGCAGAAGGGCCATAATGTTTCCCACATCAACGATGTGAGACAAAGGAAAAAGATGAAGATGGATGAAACAGAGAATCAGAGGAGGATGTAAGGGTGCAAATTACAGAAGAATTAAGCTCTTGAACATATCAGCGACACGATTTCGAAATGTGGCAGAATTTTGGTACCAAGGGATCGAAGGTCATGTGGAGAAAACAGGGATAAAATGGAATGAGGAAAAATGAATAACCCAAATCCCAAAAGGCATATGATGAAGTGAGGATATCCCGAACCCAGCTAGAAGCAAAAGAGTGTCGATGTTCAAGAACGACAAGCTGCCGTAGGTAATCAATAGAATATTTCCAAATTTTCCCCCATCATTGCTGGAATGTACCCCAATTATTTTTTAAACACAAGTTTGAAGGGGATAGCATATGCTTGCAATATAAATTTGTCCTTCAGACAAATCCAACCCAGTGAAATTTTAATGAGCCCTGGGAAGGAGAAGCTCAAGTCTCATCATGGCGACGAGTCCAATGTCATTAGGGTTTAACGAGTCTAACATAGGTAAAACTTGGAATATTTTTCATATTTAGAGAGTTTCAAAAAGACATGGAAAAGAAAACTCCAAATGGTCCCTTTTTGTATGTTGGTGTCTCTCGAGCCCGAAAAAGTAGAAAACAATACTAGAGAGAACTGGTTGACCATTTTATTCAAGGAGTACTTTTCGTAAATAGTGCCTCCAGCCTGAAAAAGTAAAAACCTTACTGGGGACATGACGTTTCGTAACCATTAATGAGATTGAAATGACAAGGGCTCGGCAATATTTTCACGCTTCAAGAGTTAGAAAAGAGCTTAAAGTTGACTTAGAAAGGATTTTTTTGGTATTGACTAAGTATATAATTCATGCATCGATCATTGCCAGTGCTCGAAACACCTATTGCTACACAAGAAAATGCAAGCATAAGATCTGGCTCGCAAAAGCACACATATAGGCCAAAAACCTAATTTCAAACCCTAAGGAAAACCTTAAATTTTTGAAAAAAAGGTTATAAAAGAGACAATGGTAAAAAACCAATTTACTTGTGTTTTTTACGGTGGTAAAAACTTCAAACATTGCATACCTCGTGAAACTTGGCGATTGATTCCAAGAGGCTCAGTGGTCCATTACCTTTTGCGCTTCTTCCAGGTAAATTTCATATCCTTACCTTTGTTTTTATGCCAAAATTAGATGAAATTTCATGTTTTAAATCAGGGTTTAGACGATTTTTTTGGACAAAAATTCCACCTCGGTTGTCGCAAGTTTCCCCCTCAAGGCCGTGACGACCGAGAAATTTACACGAGGCAAAAATGGGATCATCGCAGGAAAGTGATGTACACCTGTGACGACCCGAAAGTTTGTGAAATATGCAAATCATCTCATCACAATTGTTTTAAGAATAGTTGCGACAAGCGCCAGAACCCAAAAATCTTCATTTATAATCAGCTTTAAAAGGTGAAAATGGTTGGATGGCATTTAACAAAGGGATGTTTGTGCATGCAGGGATAAAAAAATGGCGTTCGTATGGCAAGAACGTACTCACGACAATGATGATGTGATGGGAATGGCAGATCCTCAGTGTCTAAACATCCTGCGAAACTGTGGGTTGTTAAAATTCTTCCTGACACCACTTCTGAGAGCACAAATGGATCTCTTAGAGTATTTTATCTGGGAATGGAATCCAAACAAAAGAAAATTCATAATCCACGGGCAAGAAATTGAGTTTGATGCCACGGATATCTACTTTTTGACTAGGTTGTGAAGAAGAGGAGAGATTCCCCGCATGGTGGGAACTCGGGTTATTGGAGACTCTTTGGAAACACTTATAGTGTGCCCCCTAGGAGCACGAAAATCATCGACGAGTGGAAAGGTGTAGATTGCCACTATTAATGATTTTCCACTACGGGTATTGCAGCTATTCAACATTACTAGAGTAGCTGGCTCCCAAGCCCAGCATGAGGAGACCTAGACTCAACTATGGTTAGCCCAAGACTGCTTGAATTCTACCATGTTTAACTGGGTCGAGGCCATGTCTCTCAATATAAAGAGACAACTGACGAAGTGTCACCGGGGTGAGATGAAACAGTTCGGCTAGGTTCAATCTTGATACCGCTCATGCTAGAACAAGTACCAATCCTCCAAAGACAAGACGTGATGATGGGGCCAAGACCATGACAGACAGAGATTACTCATTGGGCTCTCGTGATGTTGCAAGGAGGCAATGGCCAACTTGTATCATGGGGTCCAGAATTTTTTGAATGGATGAACCGTCAACAATTCATAGTTGAGGATTGGCCGTATGCTGGGATGGACTTTAGGGGTTATCCAGACATGTTGCTTCCTCCTGGAGAACAGTGGGAGGAGAGAGGTAAAATATTATGTTTGACTGACAAAAATTTTGTAATTTTTCTTAATTTTGGATTTTAAATAGACATGCCCTAATTATTATGTTCAATTCTTTATAGATGTTGGACCTGAGAGACCAATAGGTCTCGCTCCTATTGCCCGGAGGGCTGACAAAGAGATTGACTTACCACCTCCGGGTGGAGATGATGAGGAGGAGATAACCCATAACCTAGAGGGCTTGATTGAGGAGATCCCAGACTATAGAGGATTTGAGGATATTCCCAGGCAGTACCAACGACACACCGCAGGTGTGTCGAATAGGATGCACCAACTGCTTCGATGCATGGTTCAAGCAGTAGACTGCTATAGAGATCATAATGCATAGTAGACTTCTAGGTTTCTTTTATGCCAATTTTTGAGAGACATGTGTCTCATGATGTAACTGAACACACATATTTTTTGGACATATATATATAGATATATATATATATATATATAGAGAGAGAGAGAGAGAGCTTCATGAGGTGCAACACATTACATAGATCTATCTATGTTTTACCATATCTGCTTATTATGTCTGAATTCTTGTTTATGATTTATAATTTGCGCAAATGTCTATCTCATACATAATTCACTAATGCATCAGTCAATATCTCTGCATAAAAGACAAAATACACAATAAGTGAGAAATCGCCTTACACACCAAACGAAAAAAGGTACATCGACGCATGGGTTCATTTTTACACAAGCTTAAACCATGGAGAACTATGCTTGGATTTGGTTTCATGTTTACACAAGCTTGACATGAAAAACTATGCTTGAATAAGATTCTCATGCCCCCAACATAATTATCCAATCGAGGTACATGCCCCCAAGCTTCATTGCATTCAACTGGGTGGATAGAATGAAGGTTCACTCTCGAGATTTAGGAAAGACTCATCTTAGATTTTACGAGATCTTAATCAAAGACTCGATTTGGGAAAGGGATTTGTTTCATTATTAATGAGGTTGACATAGTGAAAGAACTATCCTCAAGACATTTGTTTCATTTTTTGACGAGGTTGACACAAGACTAGGAATTCTCCTCAGACCTCTTGTTTCATTTTTAAACGAGGTTGACACAAGATTGAGAACTCTCCTCAAGACTCCTTGATTCATTTTTTAACGAGCTTGACACAAGACAAGGAACTATGCTCCATGGTGCTCGTTTCATTTTTTTAATGAGGTCGACACAAGAGCAAGAACTATCCTCATGACACTTGTTCATGAACCATATGAAAACATGTTTCCCAAGAGGTCTTCAATAGATGGAAGAACCATGCTCTGGGAGGAATACATGTCATTTGGTACCATAGATAGATTAGGTTCCAATGCCCCCAATATATAATGTACTATACCATCCGTTTGATCATCAATGGACGTGGAGACGGAATGAGTAGCCACATAATTAACCTGTGGTGAGGAAGGTATTGCTTCCAAATAAGAGCCGATAGGGGATGATGATTGGAGAGGAGGTACTTGGTGATCGATGAATGATAATTGATCAATAATCACAATTCTTCCTTTGTGCGGAAAGCAAACCACACGAAAGAGGGAAGAAATAAGAGCTCCCATGACATACACATAGTCATGTTCAAGGAGAAGATAAAAATCTAACAGACCTTGGACTACCATCACATCTACATAGACGGTCTTTCCTCCCAAGGTAATAGGGAACTTCAGAAGGATCCCTAAAGGTTGACTAATTCCTCTATTGAAAGCCATCATATTCTAGGTGACAAGCACAAGCTATGGGGAACCCAAAGCTTGCCAAGTAGTAGAAGACATGATGCTAACGAATGCTCCTTCATCAAGTATAGTGCCGGGTACCACCATATTATAGGCATGTACTATGATCTAAAAAGGCACATGAGACGAGAGGCAGAAAGCAGTCAATGGACCCCAATCAAAGGAGACAACAGAACTACTTGGTGGGGGTATCATATGATTACCCCCATGCTGTACAGGAATAAGAGGAGGACTCTCGTGAACAATGGGAGGGCACCTCTTTGGTTTATGAGAATCTAAGGAAATGAGAAGAACATGGGCAGTATGATCACGACTCTCTTCTGGAAAAGAGCAAGGAACTGAAGGCAGAGCCAAGTCGACACTCTTTTCGACCAATGGTTGGTCGGGAACAGTCATGAGAGAGTCTCGCTCAGAGAGAGAAGGACAAGCAAGAGATGAATCCAAGTCAATCTCTTTTTCAACTGAGAGAGGGTCAAAAGAAAGCCTCTGATAACCAACCAGAAGTTGGGGTTGAGGAGCTGTGAGATTTTCCAAAATGGTGGAAGATTTATCCATGAGCGGACAAAGGTGAAGAAGATGTTCACTTTCACATAACCTACAGGGGAATCGAATCTTCCCTTTCTTCTTAACACTTCTAGTTGAGGGTGTAACATCAACATGATCTTCAAAGGGTGATGAGGATTGACAAGTCAAATCTTGAGACCATACCTTTAAGATCCTAGGAATACCAAGACAATCACGAAGAAAATGGTCACCCTTGCATAGCTTACAAGGAAATTGAACCTTCCATGGAGGATCAGAAGGTTTTTTTACCAGAGGTGTACTTAGAGCAATAGTTTCACGGGTGGCCTCTCGCTTATCTAACTTCCTCTTCTTTATCTTCCTCTTCTTCTTCTTAGCCTCCTAGTTACTAGATTTAGAACTTTTACCATGCGAAGAAGAAGGGGAGGGTGAAGAAATAGGGGAAGAAGGTGAAGGGTCAACCATAGAATCATCTTGTCGTGATTCAAATGAAGGAGATGGTGGAATAGAATTCGGGACGCTCAGGGCCACCGAGGTTGAAAACAACCAAATGGGTAAGCCAATGGTTAACCCAGGCAAGGACAATGTTGCCATATAAGGAGCACCATCATTTCCCAAAGAAGGAAAAGGACCACGATTCCCATCCGGGGGAGACCTTAACTAGTAGACTCTGGAAATGTTTCCATTGGAATTGACCTTGAAAGGAACACTAACTTTAACCAGGAATATTTCGTGGGCAGTTAATTTTACGACACCAAAACAAAATTGTGCTCATATTTTAAGAGTCGAGAAAAGGATGAAAGGTCACTCTATCTCTTTCAAGGTTTAATGAGCCTGAAAGGAAAAGTGCTCAGATGATCCTTTTTCTTTTAAAGAGTTGAAAAGGAATGAAAGTGACTGCTCTGGAAACTCTAGACAAGAGGGTTTACCAAATAAATTGTAAAACTGTAATATACACTTTGGTGATAAAATGAAAAAGAAATGACCAAGGAATTCATGTACGGCAATCAATCTTCCTGAATGTTGTGTTTGGTGTGTTACTACTCGTAAGGTGGTAGACTCAGCTTCCTATGGATAAAAGGATTTCAACCTAATGGGGTCTTCCACCATATACTCGATGGTACAGGGAGCACAATTCTATACTAGCACTTATTGAATCACAGAGGAGGAATCACCCAACCTTAGTGAAAACAACGGCCACTAGGTTTAACGATGTCAGAACACGTCTCTAGCCTAGACCTCTAGATATGAGCATTAAGTTCCAATGTGTTTTTAGGTTCATTCAATAGATTTTAACAGTTAATCTTGAATTAAGTTTCGATTTCAATGCCTTATCGAATGTATTTCAACAATATCTAGTATGAAAATACTATGAGAAAAAAAACCATTCCTTTCAATGAACAATTACCTAAATGAGGGTAAGGAGTCCATTTCCAAGTGAACGAAGACAATAACCAGCAAATGCAAGAACAACAGTGCAAGCAAGTAATCTAATCAATAGGAAACACAATGTTCGATTTTCGCTTATCTCGCAACTACTATGACAAAAAATGAAAGATTTGAATTTTTCTTTTCAATTACTAATCATAAAGAATCTACTAATGCAAACATGCTTTCATTTTCATATACTATATGAGTGCAATTGTTTTTTATTTTTGGAATAAATAACAAACAAGCTAATGCGCAACCTAACTGATCAAAAGGAAAGTGTAATCTATGCTTCAATAGTGAATCAAATCAACTCAACAAGCTAGTTTGACGACCAATCACTACGGATCAACCAGGAATATGAACAAGTAGCAAGAGAAAAACTTCAAACAAATCAATAAGACTATTGTCGATGTAGTTCAGAAACTTGAAAGGACACGCAACCAAAAACCAGCAAATTCTTGATGGAGCCCTAAAAGACCTAGGTCACACAGTCTAAAAAGCCAAATTTCATACAAATGGAACCAAGAAGGACATGCCTTAGTAAACACAGTCAAAACAAGCTTAATAAGGTGAAAAAAATAGCAAAGGACAAGCTACACTAGTTTATTCAGGAGGCAAGGCTATAAAATTTAACCCTATAGGAATCGTCACAGGCACAACACTAACAAATTGAGACAATTGCTAATCATCACAAGCACAACACGGGCAACTGAGTGACATCGTCACAAGGGTACACCTATTCTCAGCATCAGTCTAATTTCAAAAATCGTCGTAGCTATATGAAGGGATATCTATGACGTATAGTGAGGGTAAAGAGAACAGGAGTGATTCGTCACAGATGTTAGCAATTAAACAATGACAATCTTAATAAAGAGGGAAAACAAGGCAAGACCAGTAGAAAGACACCAGGCTTATAACTCAGATAGTGAGGTGGACTACCAAATCTACTCAAGTGATCCAAATCACTGATGGTTCAGTTCCAAAACAAAGAGACACTATGTAATTCAATCAAAAAAGAACAAGAGCAAACTCAAGAGGCAACACACAAAAGGTCCCGAGCAGAGTCGCCAACTTGTGATGCAGGTAAGTTCCCTCTGTAGATAGAGACAACCACTCTAGCCCTAGAGTGGGTCTAGTCATAGCAAGACAAATACAATAGCTAATTCCTTAAATATTTATCATTGAAGAGGCCTACCTTATACCGATGTTCGATGAAGTCTTCGTCACGTCGCTTCAGCTATCGCTTTCTTCTCCTTAATGGATGACTCACCTAAAACAACATATGAAAATGAAAAAACACATAATAAAGCACAACAACAAAATATATACTTATAGAGTCAAGGAACCATAAGCTATCAACATGCATTTCATACATGATATAGGAAATAACCATTGATTGTATTATTATAAACAACAGTAAAGCTTACAACCATGCCTTGACGTCACAAGATTCCTTGAAGGGTCCGATCAGTATGTCTCCATAAGAATTCACTCTCAAAGGTCTCCTAGAAATACTGATGACTCTCTCTCACCCAAAAGCACAAGTATGAAACTAAGGTAATCACAACAAGGCTTCCTTCTTACAAAACCATTTCACGCTATCAATCCATAACATGAAAGGCTATTCTCACATCTCACAAGCTATTATTAGGCTATCAGCCATCCAAATTGTAAGCTATCAATCCAACAAACCAAGAACTATCTAACTTGCTAACTATCCAGTACTAGTTGATCATAATCATGGAGGATGCTTTTATAAGAGGAGAAGCCACCATAAATGAGGGGAGAGGAATTTTATCTTTATGGGAGGTTACTCAAAAGGCAGAATCACCATCTCAAATAAGGAGAGGTGAACTTCTTTGACCCAACAACCAGCTCCAGAACCACACATAAGCATTTTGTTTGAACTAATTCACCATATCTGGGTCGTCGCGGGTCAAACACTAAGACTCAGAGATGACATTGCGATGCATTAGTGCATTCAGGGCTATCGTCGTAGGTAGTATAATGATGACCTCCAATGATCCCTAAAATCTTACCATCACTAAGAACATATGTACTCTTGCGACAAAGTCGCGAGGTTCTCATTCACTCTGGGCCATCGTCGCAGGCAGGATACTAATGTCCTGCGACGATCTTGAAACATAATTAAAAAGGGTCAACTTCAAGATTAATGAGAATGGTTAATCTTCTTGAGTGATATGGAAGTTGTGGACACATATTTTGATGTATGACAAAGATCATTTTCCATTCAGGGACCAACTCTACCAGGGATTAGGGGATGCGGGGTCGGTGACAAAATATTGTGTAACATGGGCTCCACTCCTTCAACATCTATGTCTTATGTTCCATGGTTGTCTTCCACCTACAAGTCCATGACTTTCTTCATTTTCTTGTTCTTCTTTTGTTTCTGTGTTGCAGAATGCTTCCTAGGGGAATCGCACACTGGTACTGGATTTTTTGCTTATCCTTCTTCGGTTTAACTATTTGTGTTTCTCTAGAAAAGGTAGGCTTCGACCTAGGTGACCTCAACATCATAGGCATAGGAGCCAGAGCTTCCATACTCACAATTTCTGGTGCAACTCCTTCAAAGGAAAAATTGCCACCAGTACTCATGGTTTCTGCAGGGCTTCGTCCAAGTATTTTTTCGAGAATGAACTTCTAATTCAACTCAAACAGCTTAGAAAATGTAGGGATCATGACTAAATCCTCCCAATACGATCAATTCATAGGTGACATACAACAATCTCAACAACAACTCTAAGAGCACAAAGCATTCTTTATTGGACTGGCACGTGCAATTTATAGGGATTTTTTAATTGTAATCCGACCATTCCCCACAAATTTTGACAATAAATGATGTTTTGGACGCAAATTTTTAAAGATTTTTGGCTTAAAATTCTGCCAGCCCGCTCCTATTAACTGTCTCCTAGTTGTCAAGTCATGAATAGTGACTCCAACGGTCACTTTTCAGTTGTGTTGCATGACACCTCCCTCCATGGTGCAGCTTCTTGCATGTAGCTCCCTAGATTACATCTTCACTAATTTTCGTGCAGCCCATCTACTAGGTAGTCCTCCAAACCTTGCAGTGTTGATTATAGTCTCACACTCCCTTGCAACTACCTGGAGCACTAAGACTGTCATGTCGCCATATAGTCAGTGCGAAGGATCCCCTATATACAGCTTCAGTTGGCTATCATTCACTCCATCTGTAATTTCTTTGATAATATATGGCCCCAGCTAATGCATCTAAAATTTACCTGGAAACTTAGAGAATTTACTATCATATAATAGGACAAGATCATTTACCTTGAATGTGTAAAGATTGATCTAGTGATCATGCCAAGCTTTTTCACATTGCTTCTGCACTTGTTGATGGAATCCTACCAAGAATAAGTCTTCTTCAAGCTCCATCAGTTGCGCAAGTCGTTCCTCCAAGGCTTCACAATCTGCCTTACCTGTGAGAGCTGCTATACACACACTAGGCACAATACACTCCATAGACATTACAACTTCTACACCATAGACCAATCTAAACAATGTTTGTCCTGTCAGCGTTTTTCACTTAGTCCTATAAGCCCATAGTATTGTAGGTACGTGCACATCCTGGTCATTTCACTGTGCATTGCAGATCTTCATCAACACGTTCTCCAAAATCTTATTGAAGGCTTCAATAGTTCCATTGGCTTGTGGGTGATACATTTTACTCTTCTAATGGTAGACCTGGAATTCTTTTGTTAACGCATTGATTGTTTCATTTAGAAAGTGCATACCTCTATCACTCATCAATACTTTTGGGCAACCAAATCTGGTTAAGACATACTCAAACAAACAAAAAATTTGTTGTAGCCCCTCTACAATGCTTAACCGGTTGTGCCTCTACCCATATGGTTAGATATTCTATCGCGATGATGATATAGCATGCACCTGTTTTCTTCCTTGGGGGCTAAATTGGCCCAACAAAATCAATCACCCATTTTTCAAATGTTTGCAATGATACTTGAGGTTGTAATGGCAATTCATCTCTTCGTGATGGTCTACCCATTCTGTGACATCAATCACATGCCTTACAATATGCCTTGGAATCCTTCTACACTATTGGCCACCATAGAACTGTGTGCAAAATCTTCTGCACAGTCACCTTTCTTGCATAATTTCCTCCTACAACCCATCCATGAGCTTCAACAAGAATTCTATCTCTTTCAAAATCTGGCACATATCTTCACAATCTTTCATTTTCACCCATCTTATACAGACGTACTGCAATAACTTAGAAATATTACCTGTGCACTACGAGTTCCTTATTTTTCTAACTTGTATACCTTTCTGGTGCCATCCCTATAGTTAAGAAATGAATGATATCTACAAAATTGTTATCTGCTATGTGCACCGCAAAGAGCTGCGCATTTGGCAACCCTTCCTCTAGATTATTGGGATCCTCTCCTATTTCGATTCGCGACAGATGGTCAGGTCCCACATTTAACCTCCCTGGCTTCACAATTACTTTAAAGTCATACTCCTGGAATAGTAGCAACCATCTGTAGATCTTCCCCCCCAACACAGGCTTATTTACTAGGTATTTCAAAGCAGAATGATCTGTGTACATTTTGAAATTCCCTCCTAAAAAATAGTGTCTGAATTTCTGCAGCGCGTATACCATGTCCAATCCTTCGGGCTCAGTAGTTGAGTAATTCTTCTTAGCCTTCAATAATTTCCTACTTGCAAAGGATATAGGATAGTCCATTTTTCCTTCACCGGCTTGCATTAATACTACACCCAACACAATGTACGAGGCATCCTCATGTACGTGAAATTCCTTCTTCCAATTCGAGAATACCAAGATCGGCATGGTGACCAATTTTTCTTTCAAGAAATCTAAGTTGCATTGACATTCTTCGTCCCAACAGAATGTTTCATCCTTCTTCAGTAGTTTGTCCATAGGCTCGGTAATTTGAGCATATTATTTGATCAATTTTATCTAATATCCTGTATGTCCTAGTGTCACACGCAACTGCTTAATATTTCTTGGGGCCTCCTGATTCACTATCACTGCAATCTTGGTAGGATCCACCATCATCCCTTGCTTGCACAACATGTGACCCAGCAAGATTCCAAAGGGAACACAAAAGATGCATTTCTTCAAATTTAGCGCGATCTGGTATTTGTGACATGTATCCAACATCAAGCACATACTTGCTACATGGCGCTTTACTAATCTAAACATTGTCCAGTCATCAAAGTATACTTCCAGGAACTTATGAATGAACTCCTTGAATGCTATGATGACTACGTGAGAAAATATCACAGGTTCATTCTTGAGTCCAAACAGCATCACAGTGTATTGGAAACAATCCCATTCCATCACGAAGGTCATTTTTCTCCTATCCTCGGGCGTGATATTAATTTGATGGTACCTTGAAAACCCATCAATGAATGAGTAGGCCTCCTGCCCTCCAACACTGTTTAATACTTCATTGGTAAACAGCGTCGGGAATAAATCATGTACATAGGCATCATTAAGCTTCCACAAATCTACACAAATCCTTATCTCGCCCTTTTGCTTCTTCTCCTAAACCACCATCGGGCAAACCCAATCATATTCCTCAACTGGTTCTATGATGCCTGCTTCCAGCATCTTATCCAGCTCTAGGTGAACCTTTTCCTTGTACTTAGGAATAAGGTGATGTGGCCTTTGTTTAACGGGTTTCGCGTCTAGCTTCAGAATGATTTTCATAACACCCAAATCACTTACTATTCCATTCAAATATAAAAACTTGGTAGGGAAAAGATCTTGATATTTGTGGAGTAACTCAGAAATTTTATCCACAGTAGTGTCATCCCAATAATCTCCAACCTTTGCAAACTTCGGCTCTACTTCAGTACCAATGTTTACATTCTTTGTTTTTAATGGCACGGCGATGTTCGGGTTGTCTATTTATGGGCCCTCAACTTTGTGATTCCCTTTTGATCTGGAATATTAATATTTCTTAGATCGTCATTCTGCTCTTCAGTAGTCACATTATAACATTCCATCACATGGCACAGTTGGGTGCTCTAATCTCATTGGACCCACTCCATAGGTTCTTGCGACGTTTTGAAGATAACTACCTTAATCTCCTATAGAGTTTCATCGATGCTTGCTAAGCCATCTTCAAAACTAAAATTCAATAGGAACCCTTCCCTCAATATATCCCACTCTTCGGTGCCATGGCAGAGCTCTGTCTCCAAATACCAATTCATGGGAATGGTATCCAAAGTATGGAAAAATATGTGCACCCACTTTGGTTGTTGTTTTTCCCCCATGCTTTTGTCCATTTTTCTAGGTGATTGCACGGATCATCCTTCTTGCTATATTTATCAAGCAATCTATTGTTAGGGCATCCAAACCATAACATCATCATTCTTTTGTAGTCCTACCATCCATCAAAGATATCCTTATGTGTACCCCACTATCATGCGGGCATAGCACGCAGTGCCAAATATAATGCTTGGAAGCGATGATCCTCAAGGACTTCATGCTCAAATGCATCCAAAAAATTATCCACATCAGTTAAACCATCATAATAAGGTAAGTTACTTACCTCCGACAAAACATAATGTAGCGATTTTATCATCATATTACATCACAGAGTGGATACTTCATGAAAACGATTCTACCAATGTTCCAACTCTTCATTTGAATCAAAGGTACAGGAACTCTCCGAGTCCCATGCAATTCATCCATCTACCATCGGATTGATCCATTCCTAGTCTCACGCTTTTATTTTGTAGATTTGATCCAGTTCATCCTCACTTTCTTCATAATTGTGCACTAGTTTAGTGTAGCACGCCCCTTCTATAGGGCCCAACGGCACTACGACCCAAAGTGATTTCCTTTCAAACAACATCTTCTTCAATTTGATTACCCCATTCATTTCAATGGCTTATTCAATCCCTAGGAGCACGGGGTATGGATTACTATCATCAACGATCCCTATCACCTCAAGCTCAATCATCGCACTCGCACCTTCTGTATCAATTGTGACTCTGTGTAATCGTCCCATAGGGATGATTTTCTGCTGGTTCAATATTATGAGCTAGATTGGGGACCACTACAACGCAGGTCTCCCCATTCTTTCCCATGTTTTCTTTGGTATTACTTTCACATCAGACCTTAGATCTAAGATGACCTGATCCATTTCATAATCTCATATCTGTGTGGTGAGCCTCATCTCGCACTCTATTCTTGCCTTATGTTTGCCAATTTTTCTGACAACCCAATTTCCATCAGGGACCTTTTCTTTACTAGCGCATTTGTTTATCAACTCTTGTAGGCCTTCCATAGCTTTTCTATCGCGCAGTAGTTTTAGGCAGGTCTCCAAAAACGTAGTAAGCATAGAGGGATCAACTTTTGCAAGCGCGCTAGTGTCTTGCACCTTGTCCTGACTTCCTCGGGTGGATGCCTCAATGAATCTTTTCTTTACCTCCATGAATGTTTCTATAGTGCGTGCTAGATCAAAAACCACTTCCTTCTCTCGGGCCTTGCAGACCCATCCATCCTCTTCAGGTTGTTTACCTTTATCATCATCAGTTGTTATTCCTCTCTTCACCACTATATTCACACTTTGATCTTCCTCATGGGGCTCAGCTCTCATCATTTCTAAGTTCTACACGGGTTGTTGAGGTTGCACTTTTGTTTCCTACATATTAGCTATCAGCACCAAGCATTCTTCTATAGTGTGGTCAAACTAGCTGTAGTATTGACATGACGAACATGTCAAATTCTGACACTCCTATGCATACTGCCCTGGTGTTTCGTAGTTGTAAAAGAAAACCTGACCGTAGCCTCTACCAGGTCCACATCCTCCTTGCCCTTGTCCTTGTCCCTGATATCCTCTACGTGCTCCCCTGGTGCTCTAATCTGGAGGTCAAGTTTCTGCTTGCATCCAGTATGTAGGTGTTATTTCCATCATTAGCTCATAGTTGTGATAGTGGCGCTCATTGTGGCCCACTGATTTGCAAAGGTTAAAAAACAATTGTTGCGGTGTCTGGATTAACTTTTAAAGCAAATGGAAATTATCCATCGCATTTTGTCCATCAACCTAACAAATAGCATACCATAGCACAGTCCCCATGCTTAGTCTTGTTGGAGCTTCTGGGCATAGGGAAATTGGTCCCCCTCCTTTGATATAATTCACGAATAAGGGACAGTGGTCTTTATCGTGACCCTAGCTCTTGCACTTCAGACACCAGACTTCTTCATGCACCTCTAGTTTAGTCACCTTGTCTTTCTTCAAGCTCTCCAATTCTAAGCAAAGGCTCTGTAACTGAGAGTGAATCTGTTGTACCCCCAAGGTTGCATCCTGAATAGGCATCGAATGAAACCTCATCACGATTTCCAAAGCTTCCTCCTATGTTCCTGTCTTTTGTTGCGACAAAGAAATCCTCAGGTGGGGTAGAAGAGAATCTATAAACCACTCATGATGCTAACCATCTGTGAGCTACATGTTAGCTTCTCAAATCTAACATTTCAACCTTCGATCTAATTCCCAAGGCATCTCATCAACCCTCATCATTATTTCCTTAAATCTAACCACTGACTGCGAGTTAGAATTAGGCTTACCAAATTCCTTGTTTAAAGCAGCCTTAGTTTCTACTAGGAATGCTAGAGGATTATTAGAACAATACTTAATATACCAAGTTACCACACGATCCTGTGGAGCGGTAACCAATTATGCCTTCTTTATATTTTCATCAGTAATTTTTTGTGTTGTCCAAATAGCATTCGCAACAAACTAGAACTTCTCTGTATCTTCACTCCCTATGCCCTTGAAAATTGACAGCTTCATTGTGTTCAACGGGTTGAATGGTGGTGGTGGAGGTGGAGGTGTTGGTGAAGGTGCATGCGATGGAGGCGGAGGTGGATGTGGAGTGGATGGATGATGTGTCTGTAGAAAACCCTATGTTATCATCTGGAAAGCACTCTACAGTGAGGCCTGTACCGCTGCCTCATTGTCACTCGAAAGAGGTCTGATCAACAGGATATATTTTGGACCTGATCTCTCTCGATCTCTAAAGATTTTTCCACTTCGCGTAGCTCCAAACATCAAGGAAATGACATAACATTTTTTTCACATTAAAAAAATTTAATCTAGGTATTCAAAGATCTTAAATACTAACCTCACGGTCTCTTGAAAAATTGCCACTCCGCTTCGTTGAAGCTGAATGAGGTATTGAATCTAAATTCTATAACAAATCCTCTCAGAATTTGGTCGAGCCAATGATCCACACCCCATGTGATCTAGTTTTTAGAGGCTTATAATCATCGCACTAATTCAGGAGTCCACACTATAGGATTATCAAGCTTCCATCTTCCTTGGCTGGCTGTTAATTTGGCTAGCCACTCATATAGTTCAATGCAAAAAGTGCAGAAGAAGATTTCGTGTATCTCTGTATACAGATACCTATTCAACCACTCTTGTTTTGATAGGCACGAATTCTTGTTTTCTTGCACCACGAACTCATGAATCTTCCAATCCAACCACTTTTCAATTTCTTTCTTGGTCGGATTCCAGTGATGTGACATCACACATCTCTTTCAAGCAGATCCATATCCTAACAATGGAACCATTTGTTGGCTTAGGGGGTCCTGACCTAGGTTCAGAGTTAGTTGCACCAACCAACAAATCCCTACACTACTGGCCCTTTCGGCAACAACCCATGTAGCGCATGTTGCAGTCTCACTCGAAGAAGTATGGGGGGGTGTCTTTTAGCATCTCATATCCACCTTCGTGCAAATCGATAAGCCCTTAGGGCTTGGCATAGAAACTCTGTAAAACAACCTTCAGACCTTCATGAAGGTCTACAATCAGCCTTTGCAGACCCTTAACAGTCGATTTATCCACTTACACGCATTGGATAACAACCCTTAATTAGTGTTCATGTAGATCTACTTAAGTTATTTAGTAAACATAACAGAATTCATCACAGTCTTTGCAAAATTACTTAACATGCATTGTGTACATTTATTAAGACTTATTCAAGAGAATCACACATCATTAGTTCAATATTCCTTAAACAAACTATTCATCAACAACATATATCATAAACAGAAGTAAACATGGGTAAACAGATATACATAGAATTTCTTCGGCAACTTTCTTTATTTATAGACTCAAAAATACCCTACACATTCAGCTGCAGGGGTCCACGCACTCAACTGCAAACTCTACCTAGGCCTCTGTGCACTCAACTATAGAGCCTTTCTTCTTCTATCTGACCCACTGTAGGGGTCTGCGCACTCAGCTGTAGACTCTACCTAACCCTCTGTGCACTCAGTTGTAGTACCTTTCTTCTCCTATCTAACCCACTTCTTTGCACTATAACTTGTCTTCTAATTACCCATTACATCCTAGATATCTTGCCTTAGACTCCCTAAGACACACCTATTTATAGCCTTTTTCATACAATCCCATGGTCCGTGGACCATGGGTGGGTCTCAAAATCGACTCAAACACTACATAAACAAGGGGCTAAACCTCCTTTGACTCCTAATCATCTATGTTCTCCGCATCTACAAATCACAGAGACTTTATATTAGTTACAAAAAATACATCAAAACTTGGGTTATTTTAACCCCAAAACTGACCCAGGGGACCCTCATGGTATAAACCAATACAAGACAACTAAAGGAACCTAGAGGTCAAACCACCTCCACTCTTTCCATACAGTGATCACACCTAAAATGGTGTTGGGATCACAAAATTGAACTGAGCTTGGACGCCTTAGAATTTCTTCACCATCCTTCAGGAATTTTCCTGTCTCCACCCTTAGGCTTTACCGTGTATCACTCCATTACCGGTCAAGGGATCCATAAGCCTTTGGGAATTTTCCTAAGAACACCTCACCCTGGATTCTAAAACCATCAAAAAATCCAAAGTTCAAACCAAGAACAATCCCATCACACAATGACTATACATAAATGGAAAGGCTAGGCTAAAATCCATTGTGAAATCCTAGAAAAATTTGTGCTAATGACAATAAAAGAACCATAGACCAACATGCACATACCATGCATGTGAAAACCAACTAAGAAGTCACACATGTAATCTGTTACTGACAAGTATTCACACTGAAGCTGTTTGATCCTTGTACTTCTTTTCTTTCCTTGTCCTTCTTTGATTTTCCTTTCCTTTCCTTGTTTTTCCTTTCCTTCCCTTGCTTGCTTACTTTCTTTCTCCTCTTGGTGCTTTCTCATATTTGAGACAAATTCTAACATTAAACTAACAAAAGGTTGTGTTGACGGTGTTGGACTCACCAACATTTAGGGGATCTCCCCGATATGAAGTCCCAGCTTGACCTCACACCATTTGGAGTAGGAGTCACAACAATGGGTGGTAATGTTATGCCTTGGCTACAAAAACATGTATAGTGAAGTACAGTAACTTTGGCTGAGAGTAAGTGTGTGACCCTACAGAGAGTCAAGTGTGATAAATGAAGGTTCCAACACACAAAGGGAAAAGGAAGTGTGCCCCTTGGAAGCCAATAATAGTACGCAACTTGAAAGGAACACACGAGCATAATGACATCACAAGCTAAGATGTGGAATAGTCCACAAGTTAAAGTGATGAATAAACACAACAAAAAGCATTCAAAAAGATCCATAGAAATGAAAACGAAATAGTTCATAAGCATAAGTGTAAGTTAAATAACATACATTGCAAATACAACAAGAATAGTCCTACTATATTCATAGCATATGCATGAAAGCGTGTTGGCTTTGATTTTATTATTATAAGTGGAACATTAAAGTCAATAATACCTAATCCTCCAAAGAAGTATATTGACTCTATGCTATGGAGAAGCCAAGGCTATTCACAATACTCCCAAGCTCCTTATAAGCCTAAGCCTAGCCAAAAGCTTGGCTCCCAAAATCCCATTACATGAGTTATGAGGTGTTATTTATAATTAGAGGGGGTGACTCTTCAACTCCCCTTTGTGACCTTTGGACTACCCTTGTGACTCTTCCACTTATTTACCAAATGACTCATTAGATTACATCATGACTCTTCGTATTCTAATATTTACACTTGGAATTTCACTTACAACATAATTACAATTAATATTACATTTTACACTTGTGTCCATATAAGACAAAATAGGGTAGAGATAATATGACTGCCTAAAAAGACACAACACTATGACACTTGAGTTTGGGAGAAATCTAGCTCAACAACCTCCACTTGCTACTTCTCAGTCACATATTGGTGCCAATCTCAGTACTGTGTGATGATGTCCCCAAACTACACGATGGTGTCTAGATGGAAGCAAACTCTAGCCTCCATGGAATCCAAGTACAATGTCTTGGAACCAGTTTCAAGTTTGTTTTGAAGCATGATCAACATTGTTCTCACTTGGATAGGACCACTAATGTAATTCTGCATGTTTTGTTTGTTCATATCCCAATCTTCCTTGGTGGAAATCTATCTCAACTACTCCAAGTACTCTTTGATCTCATACCGGACTTGGTTCTTGGGTTTGTCTTTAGTCAACGAACCAATAGATGGGATCTTTTGTGTTTTCACCAAGACATCCAAACTACTGAACAACCATATATATGAGGCCTGAATGCTACAAATAAATGAGGTGACTTACTTGTTGTTTTGAATAAACATCTGAACTTTCGCTTTCTCCAGATCTACCCATGGCTTCATTTTCTTCACTAAGTCAAGTGGTGCCCCTTTGTATCGCATTTTAGATTCTTGCACATAGGTGATGGTAACTTGTATATTCTTGATAGTTTTAAAAAAATCTCCTCTCTACTGTTGTAGGCCATGCAAATGGAAAACTACATTATGTATGGCCACAAACCCCTCATAGAGTTTCCACATGGTTTCTCCAAGTGTTTATACTTCAACAAGTATCATTGCTCTCATCTCCTCTCAGTAAAATCATGCAGAAACTGCATTATGGGTTGTTGTGCGAAGTTGTTCTTCTTCTTCCCTAACAACCTAAAAGTTCTATGCCAATTTCTCATTCTTGGCCATCAAATACTGAATCTCTGATCTCATTTCTCCCGCAAGGACCAAGTTGGCTTCGGTAATGGCATTTGGATGCTTCCTGGTGTCCATCATTATCCCCCTTTCTCTGAAGAATGTAGGTGATGTGTGATCATCTAGAAATTGTTTTCTTAGTGATTGTACAATCCTCTTCTAGAACTCATTAAATGACATATTGTACACATCCATTACTAGATCATCATCAAATGGGAACAATATTCCCTTCCTCGCTTGAGGTTGGATTTGCTACTGGAGGTGGTGGAGGTTGAATGGTGGCCTGTGGTGTGCTTGGCATCATATCGACATCTTCATTCTCTGGCTCTTGTTCCATATCCATGTCTGTTACTTCAATCAGTCCTCATTTTGTTGAGCAAACTCTTGATCCTGCATCTATTCACCTTCCTCCTCAACTTTTGGTTCGTTCTGTTCCTACTCTTTCCCCTGTAGCAGCATTGTCTCTTTTGTCACTACGCCTTTCCTTTTTTCTTCCTTCTACTTCTTCTTCTCTTATTGTTCTCTCCTCCTCAAGACCTATTCTTCCTTCAATTTATCCTCGGTCTTTCTAACTCCAGTTCTTCTTCCAACAACCTCTGCTTTTCTCTCTTCCGCCACTCTGTGCTTTGTACCATTTTCTTCCCCTTTTCTTCTACCGCTAAAGTTTATTTCATGAGAATAGGATATTCTTTCATCTTGCAGCTTTGTTCTCCCTCTGGATTATGACTAATCTTCATCTTTCCCGAGTCTTGCATAGGATTGTTGCCTTCTGCTGTTGTTTCTTCCATAATTGTTATCGTCTATGGAGTAGCCTATGAAGTCCCTGCGAAACTGACTAGATCATGGAGTCTGGAAACATTGTAGCAATTCCTCCATGGATCCTCCTCTAGTTAATGGAGATCCCCACAGATCCATGAAAAGTAAACTCTCACACAGTGGTCTTTACAAATACCACGGGGATCATACCAATTAAAGTCTCAAGTACCCAATTCAAACCTCAGTGTTTCCTTTCCCTCAACATTTGAGACTTTCAAGTTCTTTATCTTGTATAATCCAATTTGAAAAGGAAGAGTGGGCCATGGTGCTTTCTTCTTCCTATGCAAAGTTGTTGAAAACCATGTGGTGAGATGATATGACACTTCTTGCATGACAAGCTAGTCAGTGGCGTACCTTGGTAAAACATCTGGAGGCTTCTCTCCACTGAATAATATAAGGAAGGTTTCACCTGGTGAGGCATACCAATCTATGATATCTGCAATTGGCTCAATTGATCCTCGTGACATGCAAGGTGGATCTTCTTCAAAGATGAGCTTGTAAAGTGGGATGATGAAGTGGTCAATTAGTTTTACCATTACTCCTTGATGACTTCAATCCAAAATAAACTTGCAATGTATGTGCACAAAAGGTTCTCATCATGTCCATGTCCATTTCATGCCAGGGAACTGTGGTTGTGCATATATTTCATCTAGTAAATATGCAGACATATAGAATCTTGGTTGCTCACCATTGGGAGGAATCAAAGCCTGTGATACTGTAGAAAAATCCTTTAGATTCACAAGCTCATGCAATGTTCTAAAGCACAAGACAAGAATCTACTTCTACTTTCAACCAATGAAAGCCAATAGATCAATGAAAACAAAATGAACAAGAAGAAGATAAATTAATGGCACATAACATAAGATGTATCTAGGGAAATACACTACTCAAAACCCCTCTATTTGTATTTCATATATAAGAAATATGAGTGAAGATACAAATCTTGCTCTCACTAGAACAATTCCACACAAGTATGTTGTTGGCTTAGGGGGGTCCTGACCCAGATTTAGAGTTATTTTCACCAACCAACAAAACCATACACTATTGGCCCTTTCAAAAACAACCCGGATAGCGCAGGTTGTAGTCTCACTTGAAGCAATATGGGGGGATGAAAGAACCAAGTTTCTTTATATAGAGACTAGTGTGATGTCTTCCAGTGCCTTGGATATTCCTTTGCGTAGATCGATACTCTTATGGCACGTTACTACAACTATGTTAAATCAGTTGTGACACAAGCAAGTTCCCTTTGTGGATAGAGGCAACCCCTCTAGCCCTAGAGTGGGTCTAATCACTCAAAAACAATACCAAAGCAAATTTCCTTAGAAATTTGGTGTTATGAAGGCCTACCTTCAAATCAATGTTCAATGAATTCCTCATCGTGTCGCTCCATCTCTTGTTCTTCTAATCAATTGTACCCAAAAACAACATGTAGAGAAACACCACAAACGTAATAGGAAGCAACTAAACAATCTACTTGAAGAGTCAAGGAACCTCAAGCTATCGACATACAATTTCAACATGTGATATAGGAAAGAAGCTATTGATTTGTATTAATATAGATCAAAGTAAAACTTACAACCGATCCTTGACGTCATAAGTCTCCCTGAAGGGTCCAGTCAGCATGTCTCCATAAGCATTTACTTGTGAACCATCTCCCAAGGGAACAAATGACTATCTCTTTAGTTCAAAAGATTGATGCTAGAAATTTCTCAAACCAACCCTACTCAAACATCTCTCAAGCCAAAATACATGTGAGGCTACTTCCACACTCCAATAAAACTCTCTACCTCTACTCCTATCTTAGAAATCTAAAGCTACCAAATTACATATAGCTATCATCCAAATACATCCAAGCTAGTTGATCTCATTCATGGAGGAGACATTTATAGGAGGGAGAGGTTCCATAAGAGATGGGAGGAAGAGCTTATCTCTTGGGGAGGTTGCAAAAAAGGTGGAACAACTACCCCAAAGGAGAGAGGCGAGCTCATCTGACCCAACAACCAGCCCTAAGACTACCCATGAAGCAGTTTCATCTCGAAGCTTCGTTGAGTTGTTGAAAAACTTTCCAAAAGTAGATCTTCCCGGGTGAAACACAAGGACAGAGTGACAACTTCGCTAGGGCTAGTGCAAACTTGAACATCTTTACGGGTAGGACAACTTCTGACCCACGACGACCCAGAAAAATAGGTAAAAAGCAGTCTGCTTCAGGGATAATGAACTGAGACATTCTTCCTGAGATCACAAGGAATGTATTGACACATAATTGGCAAAATGACACGGAATAGATGTCAATAATATGGACTGGTAGTATCTGGAATCAGGGAATAAAGAGTCGGTGAAAAATTATTGTGTAATAGATGCCCCCTAAAAGCATGAAGGCCAAGAGAGTGGGAGGGGTGAAATGCCTTATGAATCCATAACCGAAACAGAACATCCTCATGGAGAACCTGCAGACACAAGTACAACTGATATCTTTGATACATGAGTACATAGTGAAAGGAAATACATGTTTATAGGGAATGGGCACAGCCATCTAGAAGATAAACGTAAATGATCTGTGGTATGGACGCATCCATCTAATTAGAAAGACCACAAAAAAGACTCAGGTATGTTCGCAGCCATCCAATTAAAAGAGTCATGTATGAATCAATCCATGCAACCTAGACTTGTGTAATCTGATCCCAGGGTCTTGGATCCCAACCTGACTATGGTACAATTTCTAATATGTGAATAGATGTGTTGAAGTTGAGCATACTAGAAAATCACTTGATTACTAGCCAATGATGTAAACCGTTAACAAGTGTGAGAGAGACCTCCAGTAATGTCAATGGTTCTCAAGGTACTGCTAGTATAATCCACAAAGTTTGAAGAATGATCTGAAGTCGAACACTTGTGAAATCACTCGATCAAAGACCAATGGTGCAAACCTGTCATCGAATGTGAAGCAATTTCCATTGAGGCATGCAATCTCTAAGGTACTAGAAAGGAGTATCTAGATCAACTTCCCGGATAATGAGCTGAAGTCGACAGGAAGCGACCAGTCAAAGGAGGGCCATAATGTTTCCCACATCATCGACGTGAGACAAAGAAACAATATGAATGTGGATGACACAAAGGATCTAAGGAAGCTGTGTAAGGTTACAAATTGTAGAAGGATTAAACTCTTGAACATATCGATGACACGACTCCGAAATTTGGCAGCACTTTGGTACCAAGGGATCAAAGGTCACGATGACGCAACAAGGATCAGATGGAATGAGGCAAAATGAATAACCCAAAACCTGGAAGGCCAACGATAGAATGAGGATATCCCAACTTGACATGAAGTAGAAAGAGAATCGATGTCCAAGAGAGACAAGTTGTGATAACAACCAACATAATGTTTCCAATTTCCCCCACCATTTCTGGCAAGTACCCCAATTATTTTTGAAACACAAGCTTGAAGGGGATAGCATATGCTTGTAATGTAAGTTCATCCTTCAGATGAATCCGACCTAGTGATTTTTAACAAGCCCTAGGAAGGAGAATCGCTGTCTCATCATGGTGACAAGTCCAATTTCATCACGGTTTAACGAGTCCGACATTGGTAAAACTCAAAGTCTTTTTCATATTTAGAGAGTTTGAAAAGGACATGGAAAAGAAAACTCCAAAGGTCCCTTTTCATAAATTTGTCCCACGAATCTAAACAAGTAGAAAAGAATACCCAAGGGAACCTATTGACCATGATAGCTCAGCATATACCTTTTTCGTAAGTAATCTATCCCAGCTCGTAAAAGGGATAAACTTATACTAGGTAGATGACACTTTGCAATCTTTAACGAGTTCAAAGAGACAAGATCTTGACGATATTTTCATTTTTAAAAGGCTCGTAAAAGAGCTTGAAATAGGACCCCCCATTTTATTTCTTTTACGAGTCAAAAGGGAAAAATACTTGGCAAACTTTTCATTTTTTACGAGTCAGAAAAGAGTTTAAAGGTGACTTGTCCCAGAGGAACAAGTTGTATAAGGGGTAGCAACTAGTTCTGGCACTAGTGGAACTACTCAAAACACATAATGGTCAAGAGGCTGGCTAATAAAACCACTCATCACTGTGGTCCCTCAAGAAAGGAAAAACAACTGAGTGAAAGCATATGATCGGCAAAAGATATGGTGGCAATGGGATGAAACAACCAAGGCTCATCTAGCAGAAATTAGCTGATTAAAATGACAATCACAATATGTAAGTCAGGTTTGGGTTGATTTTTACACAAGCTTGAATCATGGAGAACTCTACTTGGATTCAGTTTCATGTTTATAGAAGCTTGAAACGAAAAAATATGCTTGTTATAAGTTCGCATGGCCCCAACATAATGACTCAAATTGAGGAACATGCCCCCAAGCTTCATTTCATTCAACTAGGTGGATGGAATGAAGGTTTACTTTCAAGATCATGGAAAGACTCGACTGGTATTTTACGAGATCTTAATCAAAGACTCGATTTGGAAAAGGTATTTGTTTCATTTTTAAATGAGGTTGGCACAATAAAAGAACTATCCTCAACTATTGTTTCATTTTTTAACGAGGTTGACACAAGAAAAGGGACTCTCCTCAGAGATTTATTCATGGACCATATGAGAACATGGATCCTAACAGGTCTTCACTAGATGGAAGGACCACACTCTGGGAGGAATACGTGTCATTTGGTACTGAAGACAGATCGGATTCCAATGCCCCCAGTACATAATGTACTGTACCATATGTGTGATCATCAGCAGATGTGGAGACTGAATGGGTAGCCACATAATTGACCTATGGCAGGGAAGGTATTATTTTCAAACAAGAGCCGACAGGGGATGATGGTTGCAAAGGATACACCTGGTGACCAATGAATGACAATTGATCAATAGTCACAATTCTTCCTTCGTGTGGAAAACAAACCACACGGAAAAGTGAAGAAACAAGGGCTCCCATGACATAAATATAGTCACGTGCAAGGAGAATATTGAAATCTAACGAACCTTGGATGACCATCACGTCTATATAGATGGTCTTTCCTCCCAAATTAATAGGGAACTTCGGAAGGATCCCTAAGGGTTGACTGGTTCCTCCATTGAAAACCAATAGAGTCTGAGTGACAGGCACAAGTTGTGGGGAACCCAAAGCTTGCCAAGTGGTAGAAGACATGATGCTAACAGACACACCTTCATCTAATAGAGTGCCAGGTACTACAATATTATAGGCTTGTACTGTGATCTGGAAAGGCACATAAGATGGGAGGCGGAAAGCAGTCAAGTGAATCCAATCGAAAGAAATGATAGAACTACTTGGTGGGGGTATCATGTTATTTCCCCCATGCTCTGCAGGAATAGAAGAAAGACTCTCCTGAACAACTGGGGTGGGAGGTTCACTCTTCGTTCATGATAATCTGAGGAGACAAGAAGAACATGAGTAATATGATCATCACTCTCTTCCAGAACAAAGTGAGCAACTGGTGGTGAAGCCAAGTCGACACTCACTCCGACCAATGGTTGGTCGAGAACAAACACAAGAGAGTCAGGCTCAAGAAGAGCAGGATGGGCAAGAGATGAAACCAATTCAATCTCTTTACCAAATGGGGGAGGATTAGAAGAAAGCCTCTGATAGCCAATAGGAATTTGCGGTTGAGGAGTTGTAAGCTTTTCCATAACTTTGGAAGCTTTATCCATAAGAGGAAAAAGGTGAAGAAGATGTTGTCCTTCACATAACCGACAGGGAAATCTAATATTCCCTTTCTTCTTACCCTTGCTAGCCAAGAGTGCAACATTGACATGATCTCCAGAGGTCAATGGGGAGGGTCAATCTAGATTTTGAGACCATACCTCTAAGATTCTAGGAATGCCAAGACAGTCTCAGAGGAGATGCTCACCTGTACACAACCTGCAAAGGAACTTGACCTTCCATGGAGGATCGAAAGGTTTGCCAATAGGAGGTGCATTTGGAGTGACAGCCACACGATCAGCCCTTTGCTTAGCTGACTTCTTCTTCTTAGTCTTCTTTGTCTTCTTCTTAGCCTCTTGGTTACTAGATTTGAAACTTTCACCAGGTGAAGTAGAAGAGGAAGGTGAAGAAACAGGGGAAGAAGGTGAGGGGTCAACCTTAGAATCATCAGGTCGTGATTAAAATGACAGAGATGGTGAGGTAGGAGTTGAGACACTTGGGATCACTAAGGTTGAAAATAACCAGACAGGTAAACCAATGGTTAACCCAGGGAGGGACAACATTGCCATATAAGGAACACCGACGTTTCCAAAGGAAGGAAAAGCACCAGGATTCCCTTTCGAGGGGAAACCTTGACCGGTAGACTCTAGAAATGTTGCCATTGGAATCGACTCTAAATAATTGCTAAGGAAGTCAACTTTTACCAAGAATATTTTGTGGGGAGTTAATTTTAGAACATTGAAATAAAACTTTTCCTTTTCATGTTTTAAGAGTCAAGAAAATGATGAAAGGTGACTCTGTCACTTTCGATTGGAAACAAGCTCGAAAGGACAAGTGCTCGGATGATCCTTTTACTTTTAAAGAGTTGAAAAGGAATGAAAGTGACTGATCTAGAATTCTAGGCAAACGTTTTACCAAGCAAATCGTAAAACTACATATACACCCTGGTAATTGACCAAGGACTTCCCATACGGCAGTAAATCTTCCTGAATGCTATGTTTGGTGCATTACAATTCATAAGGCAGTAGACTCGGCTTCCTATGGATAATAGGATGATAACCTAGTAGGGTCTCCAAACACATACGCAATGGTACAGGGAGAACAAATCCGTACTAGTATCTATTGAATCAAAAAAGGAGGAACCACCCAACCTTAGTGAAAACAAGAGCAATTGGGTTTAACAATGCTAGAACACGTCTCTAGCCTAGACCTCTAGATATGTGACCGTTAGGTTTCAATGCTTCCTTAGGTTAATTCAATATATTCTAACAATTTATCTTTAATTAAGTCTCAGTTTCAAGGCCCTACCAAATGTATCTTCAACTCTCCTATAATGCAACTAAATGAGCAAAAAGACCATTCTCATTGGATGAACAACTAGCTAAGGAAGAGTGAGGTTCAATGCACAAAAGCTGAATGGCAAGAAAGAAAACCAATCAAGGAAAAATGAATACTTCTACCATTTACTCAAACTTGCAAGCAATCTAAACAAGAAAATGGAAAACACACTTTTTGCTTTTCAATGTCTTAATCTCAAGAATCTACTAATGCAAAAATCGTCTTTCAAATCTTAATACAATATGAATGCAATTTTTGATGATTTTTTTCTTCAAATAAATTATAAGAAACTAAATTCAAAATGAATCAAATACTCAAAACTAAGGAGATATTTCTTCTGCAAAATTGGAAATTTGTTTCATTAACCGAGAAACAACGTAATATATTCCAAGTGAAGGAAGGAAACCACACAAACAAGAGATGAAAGTTCGGTAACCGAACGTCACATGTGAATCAGAAAGATGACAAACAGTGAATAGGAAGAAGCCTCAGAAAAAGTCATAGATTATGCCAAGCAGAGTCTAAAGATCCCAATGAATGAGTGACCTAAGCTAACCAATCATTCAAGAAACCCTAAGGTAATTAGGTCACACAATTCAAGAGGAAGGATTTCAAAAGACTTGAAACCCAGAATCGAAAATATTAACAACCAACACTTCTGATACAATAAAGAGGCAAAAAACAAGCTTAGAGGATAGAACACACTGACCAATAAACCAACAAACTTCAAAATTTGAAACTTACAGGAATTGTCGCAAGTATAAAACTAGCAACATGCACTGACAAAAAATCATCGCACCCCTCTAACTAAGCACTTTGCGACGTCGTCGCGAAGGTACATCAGTTAGTTGTGTCGAGTTGATTTCAGGACTTGTCGCAACTATTAGGATATTTAATCATGTTGTACGGTAAAATGTGCAACCCAGAAGACAATGCAGACGCGACTACTTCGCGACTGTCAGAAAATAAACAATGACGACCTCATATCAAAGGCAAAAAACAAAGTTTGGCTGAGGGAAGGCCAAATCTATCACTCATGATAGTGGGAAGACTACAGGAGTAGTCTAACAACTTCCAGAATAGAGCATGCTACCCAAACAATGAGGGAGACAATAAATATACAAAACCAATCAACACAAAATATAAAAGACAAGATCCGCAGTGAAGTCACAAACTTGTGACACGGGAAAGTTCCCTCTATGGACAGAGGCAACCCCTCTAGCCCTAGAGTGGGTCTAGTCACCGCAAAGACAATACCAAGGCAAATTTCCTTAGAAATTTGGTGTTATGAAGGCCTACCTTTAGATCAATGCTTGATGAAGTCCTCATCATGCCGCTCCAGCTCTTGTTCTTCTAATCACTTGTACCTAAAAACAACATGTAGATAAACACCACAAACGTAATATGAAACAACCAAAGAATCTACTTGAAGAGTCAAGGAACCTCAAGCTATCGACATACAATTTCAACATGCGATATAGGAAACAAGCTATTGATTTTTATTAATATAAATCAAAGTAATACTTACAATCGAGCCTTGATGTCGTAAGTCTCCTCGAAGGGTCCCTGTCAGCATGTCTCTGTAAGCATTTACTTGTGAACCATCTCCCAATGGAACAAATGACTCTCTCTTTAGTTCAAAAGATTGATGCTAGAAAGTTCTCAAACCAACTCTACTCTATTGGGTTGTGTTATATTCTTTCCACGTAGTTAACAAGGGGTTTGAAGGGCACCCGTAACCCCACTTTATGGGGTCTTGGGCAGCTCCCCAGAAAATTTTGGTTTTGGACCCTATGTTAGGTTGGGCAGACCCACCTATGGTTTTGTGCATGATTTTGGCACATGTTTTTTGGACGTGATGGTTTTCGGTCCATGGTATTGGACGCGATGGTTTTCGGTCCATGGTATTGGATGCTTTGACATGTATAAATATGTATTGTAACATTGAAAGGAACATAATGAAAAA
>APFE031680530.1:12049-24799 GCA_000404065.3 Pinus taeda | reverse complement strand
TCTATAAGAAGTGTGGTATAGCATGGCAGAAGACTACTCCATATACACCTCAGAAAAATGGAGTTGCAGAAAGAATGAATAAGACGTTGATGGAAAGGGCAAGAAGCATGCTCAATGGTGCCGGGTTATGACAGGAATTTTGGGCAGAGGTGGTGGATACTTCATGTTACCTGGTCAACAAGTCACCTTCATCAGCGTTGGAGGATAAGACTCCACAAAAGGTATGGATTGGTAAGAAACCCTCTCTTTCACATATGAGGGTATTTGGATGTGATGCATATGTACATGCTCCAAAGGAGAAATGAACCAAGTTGGATACTAAATCTAAAAAGTGCATCTTTATTGGGTATAAGGATGGTTTAAAGGGTTATAAGCTTTGAAACCCAGTCACACAAAATGTTGTGTATAGCTGAGATGTGGTGTTCAGAGAGGTGAAAGATGTTATTAAACATGAAGTCCAATGGAAGGAACCTGAGAAGATAGAGTTTGAGCTAAAGGATGAAGAATCAGACTCTACAGCAGAGGAGAAATCAGAAGATGAAGAGCCACAAACTCTGGTTATGAGAAGATCAGTTCGAGAAAGAAGGCAGCCTGAAAGGTATAGTCCATTTGCTTTTTGTTCAAATTTTTCTTTATCTATTACTGATGATGATCTGAGAATTGTGAAGGAATCAGTAGATTCAGAGGATGGAAAACTCTGGAAAGAGGCCATGGTTGATGAAATGGCATCTTTGCACAAAAATGAGGCCTGGGATCTAGTGGAGTTGCTCACTGAAATGAAACCCATTGGCAACAAATGGGTGTTCAAAAAGAAGACAAATGCAGAAGGAAAAGTGGAGAAATACAAAGCTCGGTTGGTAGCAAAATTTTATTCCCAAGTGCCGGGAATTGATTTTGGTGATATTTTTTCACCTATTGCCAAGGTAACTTCTATTAGATTACTTTTATCTGTTGCTACCTCTTTTGATTTTGAGGTTGAACAGATGGATGTGAAGACGGAATTTCTTCACAGGGATCTGGAAGAGGAAATCTACATGAAGCAACCTGAAGGCTTTGTAGCAAAGGATAAGAAAGAACTGGTATGCAAGTTCAAGAAGTCTCTGTATGGGTTAAAATAGTCACTAAGGATGTGGTATCAGAAATTTGATACATTTATACGAGGACTTGGCTTCACCAGAAGCAAAGTAGATCACTGTTTGTATTTTAAATTAATTGGTGACCATGTTATTTATCTAGTATTGTATGTGGATGATATGTTGTTGGTTGGAAATGACAAAGAAATTATCCAAGATTTGAAGACCCAATTGTCCTCCAAATTCAACATGAAAGATCTTGGTGCTGCAAACTATATTTTTGGCATTGAAATTAAAAGAGATCGAGCAAAGAGGAAGCTCTGGTTAAACCAGAGGAAGTATGTCGAGACAATACTGCAAACGTTTAATATGCAAAATAGTAAATCGGTGAAGGTTCCTATTCTTGTAGGTGTGACGTTATCTACTGAACAATGTCCCAAGGCACAAGAAGAGGAAGAGGACATGTCCTATGTTCCATATGCAAGTGTAGTCGATAGCCTGATGTATGTAATGGTTTGTACTAGACCAGACATTGCACATGTAGTGGGAGTATTGAGCAGGTTTATGTCAAAACTAGGAAAGGAGCATTGGATAGTAGTGAAGCGGGTTTTCAGGTATTTGTGTGGCACTAGTGATTATGGTTTGTGCTACCAAAGAAAACTAGGATTGGACAGAGTGTTGGATATTCATGGCTTTGTTGATGCAGACTGGGCTAGAGATCTAGATCAGAGAAGATCTACAAGTGGGTATGTAGGTGCAGTCAGTTGGATGAGTAAGAAGGAATCTATAGTGGCACTATCAAATATAGAGTTAGAATACATGGCAGCCACTCATGCAAGAAAGGAAGCAGTTTGGTTGTAGAGATTGTGTTCAAGTATGGGGTTAGTACAGGAAGCTATAAGGATAGACTTTGACAGCCAAAGTGCAATTTTCTTGGAAAATAACTCTGCATATCATTCAAAGACAAAGCACATTGATGTTCAATATCACTTTATGGGGGATATGATAGAAGAAAAAAAGGTTTTGATGGTAAAATTGGACACTTTGAAGCATACTGCAGATGCATTGACAAAATTTGTGAGCTCTGAGAAGTTCTCTTGGTGTAGAGAGACAATGGGCATTTTAGGGTTGGGAAAATGACCAAGCTCTCTTGTGCCCCCCTGTGGAAATAAAACAACAAGTGGGAGAATGTTGGGTTGTGTTATATTCTTTCCACGTAGTTAATAGGGGGTTTGAAGGGCACCCGTAACCCCACTTTATGGGGTCTGGGGCAGTGCCCTGGAAAATTTTGGTTTTGGACCCTATATTAGGTTGGGCGGACCCACCTATGGTTTTTTGCATGATTTTCACACATGTTTTCTGTACGTGATGCTTTTCGGTCCATGGTATTGGACGCAATGGTTTTCAATCCATGGTATTGGGCGCGATGGTTTTCGGTCCATGGTATTGGATGCTTCAGCATGAATAAATATTTATTGTAACATTGAAAGGAACATAATGAAAAAAATCATGCTGGTAGTCCCGGTTTTGGGATCCAGGGGAAAATCTCTGTGTATATGTGTTTTATGTGTTATGATCTCGCATTGTTTATTTTCTGTGTTTTAGAATTCGTATGCAGGTAATTTCTGTACGGGGTTAAAACCTACATACTCAAACATCTCTCAAGACAAAATACATGTGAGGCTACTTCCCCACTCCAATAACACTCTCTAACTCTACTCCTCTCTTAGAAATTTGAAGTTACCAAATTACATCTAGTTTTCATCCAGTTACATCCAAGCTAGCTGATCTCATTCATGGAGGAGACATTTAAAGGAGGGAGAGGTTCCATAAGAGATGGGAGGAAGAGCTTATCTCTTAGGGAGGTTTCACAAAAGGTGGAACAACTACCCCAAAGGAGAGAGGCGAGCTCATCTGACCCAACAACCAGACCTAGGACTGTCCATGAAGTAGTTTCATCTTGAAGCTTTGTCGAGTTGTTGAAAAACTTGCCAAAAGTAGATCTTTGTGGGTGAAACACAGGGACAAAGTGAAGACTTCACTAGGGCTAGTGTAAACTTGACCATCTTCATGGGTAGGACAACTTCTGACCCATGGAAACCCAGAAACTTAGGTAAAAAGTGGTTTTCTTCAGGGATAATGAACTGATACATTCTTCCTGAGATCACCAGGAAGGTATTGGCACAAAATTGGCAACATGACACAGAATAGATGTCAGTAATATGGACCGGTAGTATCCAGGCTCAGGGAATGTAGAGTCAATGACAAATTACTGTGTAACAGCAGCCTTCACACCTTCACGAAGGTCCACAATTAGTCCTTGTGGACCTTTAACAGTCAATTTACCTCCTTACACACATCAGAAAGAAATCCAAACTTAGAGTTCATGCAGATCAACTTAATTCACTAGAAAACATAAGAGAAATCATCAGGGTCTTCGCGTAAGTGTTTAAACATACATTACAGGCACTATTAAAATAGCTTCAATATAATCACATAGCATTCAGCTAGTAGTTCATAAAATGAGTAATTTATGAACACCATATAACATTAACAGATATAACATAAACACTCAGTAATTCTTCAGAAAATTGTCTTTTATTGATCTTCAATTCATAGATTACATACTCAAACTACCCTGTGCACATAGTTGCAGGGGCCCACGCACTCAACTGTGGACTCTACCTAGGCCTCCTTCCTAAGGTGCTAAGGTGCTCAGGTGCGTGCAGTCGCCAGGACCTCATCATATTGGTGCTGCATCTCCCTGACCTCTGTGTTTAATGTCTGAAGGTTTGGATCCAAGGTAGCCATGCCCTCCTTAATGTCAACTCCGTGCTACTCCTACACCTCAAGTAGAGTCATGGGCTGCAACTTTAACTATAGCTCTTCAATCTTCATGTTGAACTTAAAAGTTACTTGTCCAACTTCCGCTCTAGCCTCACGCGCAACAACGACTAATTTTTTTATTTTAGCTTCAAGCTGTGCATCCTCTAGGATCTTAAGTTCAGGCACTGTCTTACATGCCTCCACTACTGCTGACTCTAGACTTGAACTATGCTCCTATATTTCCTCATTTTCCTTCAGAGCCTGTGTATTTTCAATGAACATTTGTTCATTGTTGACTTTGTACTCACTTATGAGGTTGAGGGCACGTTGCTCCCTAGTTCTCAATTCATTTGTCACCCCCTTATGTAGTGCATGGAGGGTTTTGAGGGAGAGTGTCACTATTTTCAGTCATATATCCTTGAGTGTACTAAGTACAATACGATCCTCGGTTGACTTTGCGCGAATGGACCCATCTGTTAACGGTATAGTTATGAGATCTAGGGTCCTTGCTATCTCTGTTGCTTGGCTTGTCATGGGTGTTAGGCTCACTTTCTCCATGCTCGCTTCTCCAATGCCCACCTGTATTCTATGCATTTTGATCTGTAACTCACGTAGATCCTTCTGGATTCTCCCTAGCATCTGCTTGTATTGCTGCTCAAACTGTTGCAGCACTCCTGTCATTATATCCCTGACTTTCTTGTTGATCTCATCGAAATTGCTTTCTATCAATACCATGGGATCAACCTGTGTTTTTATCAAATTTCTTCTTTTTTCATGTTCCACCCTTTTTCTCCATACCATGTATTTTCAAAATGAAAGGGGTGCTCTACCCTTCATCACCTCCTCCACCTTGGCTTGAAATCTCTTCTTCCTCTGTCTCCAGCGAAGGTCACTTATCACGTTTCTGTGACTCACCTTATTCTTTTTCCACCTTCTCCTCAGCAACGTGTTTGTGCTCTATGTGAACCTTTTATGCAACTTCCTCCTTTTTTTTGCTAGGGTACACGCAGCTTTCTTAGTGGCCTCCTTTATTTTCTATGCAGCAAAACTTTTCGTCCCTGTGCTTGTTCCAACATCTAACTCTGACAGGGTGAACCAGTCTATAGGCCATAACCCAATAATCTCTTGCACGTCTGTTTCTAACACCAAATAGGGAAACTAGTGCCATTTCTGCTCTGGGTCCTTCCGCGCTTTGATATAGACTCTGTGGAAGTCATCCTTGAAAGTTGCATAGGCTAATAGATGTGTGAACAAGGTTGGGGAAAACTTTGGACACTGACTGAGTACCATATGGATATCCATTTCCATAAGAATCCAAAATATCTTTGTTTCTATAATCCGCGCAACATCATTTGTATACCATAAATAGGCGAATTGCATTGCCTTTGGCATTCCTTCCTCAAGAGGAGGAAATGGGCTATCCTCCAACTATCTCCATGCAATGAGCACAATTGATAGCAATAACCAAGCGTAGTGGAATGGCTTGGTTTCCTCCTGGGCTTCTCGGTAGTTCGCTAGGAACTACTAACAAAGGTACTTGGCCTAATTAAATCGTACACCTTCCGTGCACTCTGTAGCAAGTGAAACTACTAGTGCGGGAACTTCATATGCATAGAATTTTATCATAACCTTTCCTACTAAAATCAAGGCAGCAAATTCAACTACCTAGTTAGAAATATAGACAATGGAATACTCTCGCAACTTCTTAAGGAGGCATTATTCCTTCTTCATCTTGTCTTCAAGCTCTTTCTCCCCATTCTTCCCTCCAAACTCCTTGGCAAGGTTCATGCCTTTGTAAGGAAGCCGTGTGATTCTGTGAATCAACATGTCCATGATGGTGATAGGCTCTCCTAGCCATAAGCACCCATCACGCACCAGCCTGAGGAGCTAGCGGAAACATATGATATTAATGGGGGTGTGGTGATAATGTGGCACCAACAGCAGATTGAGCAAGCCTGATTGCTCAACACCGCAGACCCATTCCATTGGCTCCAATGATGTAACACCCATTTCTTCATTATATATCTTTCGATATATTTTTCCATCACCAAATGTGGAAACTTAGTTTGGTTCGTGAGGTCCCAATCCTCCATCTTTAACAATGGGATCTGCACAAGTCGAGGATCATCAAAGGGGACCTACTCAAGCAGCAGGGGCATGGATACTACAAACTTCTCGATATCAGGGTCCTTCGTGACCTTTGCTTTTCCCATCCATGGAGGGATATAATTTAGCAGCCTCGTCGTGATTTTTATCCCCTTGGTATCCACATCCTCGATGCTTAGAATTCTCCTTCGTCAAGGTCCACCACCTATTCAGGCTTCTTATCCTTTTTCTCTGGTTTCTTCCTCGGTGACATCCTCACCGACACCTTATTCTACTTTTCCTTTGTGGATTGTTTTGGCCTAGCTGGTTGTTTTTCTCTGGTAGGGGTGTGCTTCAGCCTTGGCGACCTTGACATCGTAAGCACAGTAGCTAGAGCTTCCATACTTACAACTTCTGAGGTTGTTGCATCAGAGGTAGCATCATCACCACTAATAGTTTCAGCAGGGTTTGTTGTAGACATTTTCTCAAGAATAAGCTTACGGTTTATCTTAGGAAATTTGGCAAACACTGGGCTCACAATTGAATATTCCCAAAATGTGCAGCTCATAGGCGACAGATAGCGAAATTCAGCAACAAGTCTTAGAGTGCAAAGTGTTCTCCGTTGGACCAGCATGCATAATTTATAGGGGGTTTTGAATTCAAATCCAACTGTTCCCCCCAAATTCTGATAATAAATGTTGTTTTGGCAACAAATCTTCAAATATTTTTGCCTTAATTGCCTCCACCACACTCCTCTTAACCATTTTTTGGCCGTCAAGTCATGAACAGTAACTCCAATGGTCATTTTCCTACTAGGTTGTGTGGTACCATCCCTTTTGGTGCAGATTTCTGAGTGCAACTTCACTGGTTGCCTCTTCATCGCTCTCCGCACAGCCTGCTCGCTCCATTGTCCACCAATCCGACCAATGTAGTTTATGGTTTTGCACCCCTTTGCAACTACCTAGAGCACTAAGACTATCCTGCATCCATATATTCATTGCACAGGATCCCCTATATACAACTTCAATCTGCTCCCATTTACTCTTCCCAGGAAGGGTTCTCCATTCAGCTTCGTGAGCTGAACTGTGCCTCCATTTCTAATTTCTTTGACAATATATGGCCCTAACCAATGCATCTGGAATTTACCCAGAAATTTAGTGAATTTACTATCATATAACAGGACAAGATAATTTACCTTGAATGTGCGAAGCTTGATATGGCGTTCATGCCATGTTTTTATACATTCCTTTTGTACTTGTTGATGGAATCCTGCCAAAAATCGATCTTCTTTGAGCTCCATCAGCTGCGCAAGCCATTCCTCCAAGGCCTTGTGATCTGCCATATTCGTCAAAGCTACAATGTGCAGAGTAGGCATAATGTATTCCATAAACATTACGAATTTAACCCCATATACTAATATGAATAGTGTTTGCCCAATCAGCATCTTACAAGTTGTCCTATAAGCCTAGAGTACTGCAGGTGCATGCACATCCCATTCATTTTGTTGTGCGTTACAGATCTTCGTCAACGCGTTCTCCAAAATCTTGTTAAAGGCTTCAACAGTTTCATTTTCCTGCGGATGATATGGTGTACTCTTTTGATGGTAGACTTGGAATTCCTCAGTCAACGCGTTTATTGTTTCATTTAGAAATTGTGTACCCCTGTCACTCATCAATACTTTTAGGCATCCAAATCTAGTTAAGACATACTCAAACAAGAATTTTATTGTCGTAGCCCCTATACAATCCTTAACCGGTTGTGCTTCCTCCCATTTGGTTAGATATTCCACCGCAGTGATAATATAGCATGCACCCATTTTCTTTCCAGGGGATTGAATTGGCCCCACAAAATCAATCGCCCACTTCTCAAAGGGTTGCAAAGATACATGATTGTGTAATGGTAGCTCATCTCTTCATGACGGTCTATCAATTCTTTGATAGGCATCGCATGCCTTAAAGTATGCCTTGGAATCTTTATGAAACGTTGGCCACCATAGGCTTTCACGTAAAATATTTTGCGTAGTTTCCTTGCCTGCATAATGGCCTCCCTCAACTCCTCAATGAACTTCAGCGAGAATGTTGTCCCATTCAAATTCAGCACATATCTTTGTAATATTTCATCTGCACCCATTTTATACAAATGTCCCGCAATAACTGAAAAATTGGCCACGCACACTACTAATTCCTTCTTTTTCTGACTTGTATATCCTTTTGGTTCCATCCCCATAGTCAAGAGTGAATAATGTATTCAAAATGGTCATCCACTATGCGCACGACAAAGAGTTGTGCATCTGGGAACCCTTCCTCTAGATTACTAGGTTCCTCTCATGTTTCCATCCGCGACAGATGTCAGGTCCTGCATTTAACCTTCCTAGCTTCACAATGATGTCAAAGACATGCTCCTAAAATAATAACAACAATATTAAAATCCCCCCCCCCCACAACACAGGCTTATTGACCAGGTATTTTAAGGAAGAATGATTTGTATACATTTTGAAATGTCCTTCCAACAAATAATGTTGGAATATTTGTAGCACATAGACCATGGCGAGCACTTCGTGCTTAGTCATTGAATAATTTTTCTCGGCCTTCGATAACTTCCTACTTGTGAAGGATATAGGATCATCCAGTTCTCCTTCACAGACCTATGTTAGTACTGCACCTAGCATAATGTAAGAAGCATCCACATGTACATGAAACTCCTTTTTCCAATTAAGGAATACCAAGATCAACGCAGTGACCATATTTTCTTTCAACACATCTAGGTTTCACTGGCATTCTTCATCCCAATAGAATGTCACATCCTTCTTTAGCAGTTTCTCCATGGGTGCATTAATTTGAGCATAAGCTTTGATAAATTTTTTATAGTATCCCGTATGTCTGAGCATTGCGCGTAGCTACTTGGTGTTCCTAAGGGCCTCCAAATTCAGAATTACCACAATCTTTGCAGATTCCACCATCAATCCTTGCTTGCATACAACATGACCTAGCAAGATCACAAAAGGAACATAGAATATGCATTTTTTCAAATTCAGCGCGATCTGGTATCTGCAACATGTATCCAACATCAAGCATAGACTTGCTACGTAGTGATTAAGTAATCCAAACACCATCATGTCATCAAACAGTATCTCCATAAACTTATGAAGGAACTCCTTAAACATTTCTATGACTAAGCGAGAAAATATTGCAAGCACATTCTTTAGTCCAAATGGCATCACAGTGTACTGGAAATAACCCAACTCCATTGCGAAGGTCATTTTTCTTCTATCCTCTAGCACAATCTTGATTTGATGATACCTTGAAAACCCATCAGTAAAGGAATAGGCCTCATGACCTCCAACATTTTCTAGCACTTCATCTATGAATGGCATCGGAAGTGGATCATGGACACATACATCGTTAAGCTTCCGCAAATCTACTCATATCCTTATATCAGCCTATAGTTTCTTTTCTTGAACCACCATCGAGCTCACCCAATCGGATTCTTCAACAGGTTCTATGATGCTTGCCTCCAGCATCTTATCTAGCTCCTGGTGAACCTTTCCCTTATACTTAGGATTAATGTAGTAAGGCCTGTGTTTAACAGGCTTCACATCTGGCTTTAGTGTGATCTTCATAATGCCCAAATCATCGATTATGCCCTTTAGATCTGAAAACTTAGTTGGAAATAGATCCAGGTATTCGTAGATTAATTCAACAAATTTATCTACTATAGCGTCGTCCCAGTAATCTCCAATTTTCGTGAACTTTGGTTCTTCCTCAGTGCCAATGTTTTCTTGCTTTGTTTTCAAAGGTGTGGATATGTCTAGGTTTTCTATTTGTGGTCCTTTGACTTCGTGACGCCCTTCCGCCTCCGGAATATTAAAGCTCCTTGGGTCTTCTTCTCCCGCTTGAACATCACATTATAGCATTCTAATGTGTGGTGCAACTGGGTGCTCCAGTATAGTTGGGTCCATTCCATAGGTTCTTTCGGCATTGTGAAGATAACTTCCTTAATCTCTTTCAACGTTTCATCGATGCTTGCAAAGCCACATTCAAAGCTGAAAATCAATAAGAACCCTTCCTTCAATACATCCCACTTTGCAGTTCCATGGTAGAACTTCGTTTCGAGATACGAATTCATGGGAATTGTGTCCAAGGTATGACAAAATATGTGTACCCATTCTGGTTGCAGTTTTGTTCCCCACGTTTTAGTCCACTTCGCTAGGTGATTGTGCGGATTATCCCTTCCATTATACTTCTCAGTCATTCTAGTGTGAGTATGCCCTAACCATAGCTTCATCATTCTCCTATAGTATTGCCATCCATCAAAACTATCCTTATGCATACCCTACCATCATGTAGGCATAGCGTAGTGTGCCAACTCTAATGCTTGGAGGCAGTGGTCCTTAGGGACCTCATGCTCAAATTCCTCCAAAAACATATCTACATCAATTAAACCATCATAATAAAGTAATTTTCGTACCTCCAATTAAACACAACGCAGTGAATTCATCATCATCTTATATCGCAAAGTAGAAACTTCATGTAAGGGATTATGCCAATGCTCTAACTCTTCCTCTGAATCAGAGGTGTGGGAACTCTCCCAATCCCATGCAATGTGCCCATCTGTCATTGGATTGATCTAGTACTGATCTCATGTTGTTATCTTGTAAATCTAATCTAATTCATAGTCACTTTCTTCATAATCATAGACTGGTTCAGTATAGTGCGCCCCTTCTATAGGGTCCAGAGGCACTATAACCCTAAGTGACTTTCTTTCAAATAACATCCTTCGTTTATTCAAATTGATGACCCCAATCATATCAATAGCCCAATAAATTCCCAGGAGTGTGGGGTAAGGATTATTGTCATCGAAAATTTCTATAACTTCAAAGTTGGACACCGTTCTCACACCTTCATTATCAACTGTTACTCCATATAACCATCCCATCGGGATGATTTTCTGGTGGTTCGTCATCCTGAGCTGAATCGGAGACACAAAAACGCAGGTCTCTCCATCCTTTCCCATGTCTTTTTTGGTAAAACATTCACATCGGACCCCAGATCCAAGATGACCTAGTCCATCTCATAATCACTTATCTGCATTGTTAGCCTTATCTCTCTCCATGTTCGTGCCTTATTCTTGCAAATCTTTCTAGTCATGTGGTTTTCACTAAGGGCCTTTTCCTTGCTAACACATTTATTTATTAATTCCTGCAGGCCTTCCATGGCCTTGCTATCACACAGTAGTTTCATGCAGGTCTCCAAAAATGTAGTGAGTACAGAAGGATCAACATTTGCAGGCACGTTGAGTTCTTGTATCTTTCCCTGGCTTCCTGAGGTGGAGGCCTCCGCGAAGCTCGTCTTGGCTTCCATAAAAGTTTCCTTAGCGTGGTCTAGGTCAAATCTGGCTTCTTTCTCTGGTGCTTTGCAGACCCATCCTTCTTCTTCAAGCTATTTACCTTTATCAGCACCAATCTTCATTCCACTTCTTACCACAATATTAATGCTTTGATCTTCTTCGTGGGGCTCAACTCTCATCATTTGTAAATTTGTGTCGGCTATTGAGGTTATGTTTTCTTCTCTTGCATTTTAGCTATTACCACCAGACATTCTTATACAGTATAGTTGAATTGTCTATAGTATTGACATGACGGGTTTGTAGGATTATGGCAGTCTCACTCATAGTGCCCTGGTTGTCCGTAGTTGTAGTAGATAATCTGACGCGACCTCTACCAAGTCCTCCTCCACCTCAGCCCCATCCTTGACCATGATAACTTCCACGCGTTCATCTGATGCCTTGATTTGGATGCCAAGTTTCTGCTTTCATAAGGTATGTAGGGGTTATTTCCATCATCAACTCATAGCTTCGACAGTGGTGCTCATCGTGGCCCAAAGATTTGTAGAAATTACAGAACAATTGTTGGGGTGTCTGAACGAACTTCTGAAGTAAATGGAAATTATATGTCGCATGTTGCCTAGTAACTTGACAAATGGTGCACCATCACGCAGCCCCCATGCTTGGCCCTATTGAGGCTTCTAGCTTCAAGGGAATCGACCCTCCTCCTGTAATATAATTTGCGTACATGGGACAATGGTCTTTATCATGTCCATGGCCCTTGTACTTCAAACACCAGATTTATGCATGTGCTTCTGGTTTAATCTCATTGTCTTTCTTCAAACTCTGTATTTCTAAGTGTAAGCTCTCTTTTTTAGAGTGGGTCTATTGCACTGCTATGTTCATATTTTGAATAGGTGATGCATGTAGCCTCATCTCAATATCCAAGTGTTATTCAGGAATAGTGTCCACTCGAATGCTGCTATTCCCACTAAGATGGGTGGCTATCTTAGAAACAAACAATCAAAGTCTACTATTATTTCCTTTTATGAAAATAGACGAGAGGAGAACCAAGATGACCAACCTGAGTCTTGCGTTTGATTTCCTCTCCTTATTGATAGAGTTTCGCCGCTTCTTCTTTGTCTGCCCAGCTTCAAAAGGACCTGTGGAATCACATTAACATACTACTATGCAAGAAACAAGGATCTAAATTCATAAATAATACAGGATCAGATGTGTATTAACCATATACATGCATATATAAACAAGTACACAAGAATATGGAATGAAACAAGAATAACTTTATTTAGATGAAAAGTAGCAAGAGGATTACAACCATGTGCTCTGACCCAGCATCATCCTCCAACTAGGAAGCCCTTCTTCACCTCAAGCAAAGATAGATCACCCAACACTGTGAATGTACACAAGAAAACCAATAGCACTT